>QVRM01000220.1:270000-465495 GCA_003439945.1 Dermanyssus gallinae | reverse complement strand
ACAACGTGGCCTGTCGAAGATGTTCGTTTACCACTAGGTCAGGTCCGGGGGCCTTACCCAGCGGCGCCTTTACCATTGCTTCAGTTACCTCCGAGTCGATAAAAGGGCGAGACAGGGCCTGGCGAGCTTCCTGGATTCGCTTGCTTCATGCAGAAAATACTACAGAAGCATCGCTCGGAATGGTTACCGCACCGGCAACTTCTCAGGCTGGATTGGACATGCAGTGGCGCGTCTATCGGCACGCAACCATTTGTGTGGTGATTGGTTTGCCTCGCCAGTAACTTGTACTCACTTCGCTCTTCATGCTCCTTTATAGCTTCCTTTACCACTTCTTGTACGCGCAGCTTAGCTGAGTGTAAAGGGGCATCATCTCAGGGCGTGTACGAGCTAGGATGTATGCTTGCATGTAGTGCTTGAAGGAGCGGCACTGCTGATTGTACCATGGTACACACTTACTACGAGCTCGTTTTGGCCGGGTGCTACCGGTAATGACGGTACGGAGCCTGCAAGCATATGACTCTACGTCGATCAGGACTGAAACAGGAAGAACACTTCGAGCAACGGTTTTCAGTCGTGTGATGTCGAGGGTACGACTCAGAGAAGGCCGCTTGCTGTAGAAAGTTTGCAGGCCAAGTGAGATATTCATTGCAACTGGTAAATGCCACTTCACTCCATACGCCAGGGGTATCCCGTTGTATTCCTCTATATTCCACGTTACGCGGATCAGCATTTGTAGCAAATTTATCTATTGTCGATTGTCTTGCGGCGCGATAAATGTCGAGTCATCAGCTGTAGGATACAACCCACATGCTCCGAGACGCCAGTACGTTCAACAGTGACGCTGTTCTGAGTGCTTTGCCTTATTAAGGGACAGTTGAGATCACCGCAGAAGTACAGTTATTTTCTGCAAGTCTTACCATATCTAGACACGCTATTAGTTTCTCCAGCAGAATTTCCGTATCCTCCGATGGACTAGAGTAGGCTTCAATCACGTTTATTGTGTCTCCCGTAAAGATTACGCTGTTGTCTTCACTGTAGCAGGGATGATTCCAGGAAGTTTACTATTATATATGACAGCAACTCCTCCACTCGTTCGACCTGGTCCTTCTGACTGGGTACCTAGACATTTCCGCTACACGCCAATCGGTGGATGACTGTGGGCTTGGCGGCCCAGGTCTCGCTAATAACTAACACGTCGGAATTAATCCGTTAAGGAAAGTAATCGTAAACCCGATTTGATACACTCACAGTTCCACTGAAAGAATCTGATTGTCGACTTTTTGTTTTGACTAGATTGAGGTTTCATTGATGCTAGGACGTCGTAATTGTTGTGTAAGGCAGCCACGATCCGTCTCGAGGTTTATCGCTCTTGGTTAACTCTGCACCAAGCCTATAGGACGACGCGAGAAGTGCTTGTTGCAGAGATGTATCTATGGATTCTCGTATTGAGATTTCAAGGGGAGTGCTGTCGATAATTTTGGTCGGCTTGTCACTTTTCTCTTCTACAGAGACTCTGGCGAACACGGAGGAAAGCAGCTTTTCAATACGCCTGGTGACTGCTGTCTGAATCGCTTCTATTATGCAAGGAACGATTCTGTCCAGTAGCCCCTGTACTAGATCAGCAGCCATGTCGGCTGAGGGTGCACCTTCTTCGTAGACTTTGCTCCGGGGTCGACTTCTCGGTTTGTGGCCTGGTGGTGTCACCCACTTTAATGCCGTTCTTTACAACAGACGACCAACTGCGTTTCGTGAAGTTTTCAGAGGCTTGAACGTATTGACGGGGGCGCAAAGCGGCCGGCTGCAGCGTTCGGCTGTTTCTCGATATAGTTACGCGAGACTCGCTTTAACATATCTATACGACTCAATCTAGCGGGGCAAGAACCCCATGTAACCTCGTGTTCGCCATTACATAGGCAACACCTGGCCCGAGCTTTCTAAGATGTTCCAGGGAGCTACACCTCCTACACTTTGGCTTCAGAACCTTACAATCGGCGGCAAAGTCATCCATACTGTAGCACTTGAACCACTGCATTGGAGCTCGGTACAGCACAACTCCATGCTGCTTTAGACCCAAGCGGACTTCCGACGGGAAATGGTTGCCCGTAAAAGTTAAGATCACATGTTCTAGTCGTGGACATCACGTTATTCTTCGGGTTTTTTGTTTCAACTCGAGCCACCTCGGTCACTCCCGACGACTTGAGTGCAGCTAGTATGGTTGCTTCTGAGATAGAAGGGTATACACCAGATATTTTACCCTTCACAGACGAGCGCTCCACTTATCCTGGCAGATACCTTAACACCAGCCAGCTCTTGTAACGAAAGCAGGGTGCCTCTATCTTCTTCGGCCTCCATTACAATGACAAGCTCTCCAGTCCTTGTAAAACGGGTCTCTTCAATACCCCCCTTGACATGGCTGGCAATACATTCGCAGACTTCATTGAAATTATTCCGCAGCTTGTCTTCGTCAGCAGAGAATATTATTGCTTCCCGCCTTGCTACTACAATCTTCGGCGCCTGCAGCCTCCTAGCGCGAACCACTGTGATGAATCCTGCGTCGTCAAGCTGATCCTCGTGGATCTGAGGTTCATCTCTAACCTCAGTTTTCGCATCCACGCTTGTACCAGGCGGATCATCTTGCGATACTCGCACGTCTTTCACCCGCGCGTGTTGAATTGGGCTCGACGCTGCGCGTTTTTCTCCTCCCGCACGAACTGTACGGTCGCCCGGCCCACGCGTGTCGGCTGGTGTTGTTCCCGACTGAACCGATAGTCCAGTCTCGCGCGGTTTTAGCGGCGGAGAGTGTTCGACCGGCATCTTGCGCCCGCTACGGTGTTAGCGGCCGCAAAAAATAAATAAATCAATAATAATACTAAAAAATATTAAGAAAAAAAACGTAACTCGGGGATTCGAACCCGAGACTTGCACACAGTAGTTCGCCACTCAACCGCTGACCCACTGTAGCCGCAGCGTTTAGGCGGGCACTTTAGCGACTGGCCGGCCCTTACCTGATCTATATTAAAAATGATCCTATGTGGTAGTCAAAAATTATTTACGGAGTAAAGTTATTCACACTCTTGAACGTTCACCATAATCACCAGCCACATCACGGGTTTCACTGTTGTGCTTAGATGCTGCTACTCTGTTTAACTGTAATCGATCAGTCGCTCTGGAGCGTGGAACGTCCGCTTATGAAATTATAAAATTGTGTTTTCTTAGGCAGTAAGAAACTGTGGAATATATCCAGGAAGTTCTAGGAACTGCACTCTGTCCGTCACGGTACAATTTCGCTTTGTGAACGCTACAGAACCATCAATAAAACCACAGCCTTGCGGAGCGCAACAAAACACGTCAACACAGCAGTCGTAACAGCTGACTACTTCTATACAAAAGTAACGTTTATTTAACTCATAACGGAGTATAAACAATTGTCTCCGAATGACCGTGACAGCCCTAGATCCAGGCCAGGCGTCGACCACCTAGACAAGGTGCCAAGCACCGCCGTGGCGTTACCACGTTGTGTATTCGATGAGAGCCTTTGCCGGAAAAAATCACTAGCGCGTAGGTCCCACACGAGTTCTACTTTTTGCCTTGTACATAGATCATTAGATATCACAGCGTCCACCATGACGCCTCGTTTAATTCTAAGTTAAATTTAGCTAAGGCTTTGGTATCTAATTTAGCGCAGCTTTCCCTTGCTCCTCTAGGTACAGTTCTAGCCAGTTTTCTGCGAGCACTTAATAGAGTCTTGATTAGTTCAATAGAATCATACAAATTATTATGCTAATTCATTTCAGTTGTTTGGGTGATTATACCAGATCTTATGCGTTGAATGGCGGGGGAATACAGCCGCGTTATGTAGGCTCACACGGCTTTCTGCACAGTTCGGAGTGCGCTGCCACAGTTTGTGTAAGTTTAGCCTGTTTGATATTGTATTATTCTTATAATCACGAAGGAAGCCGGAAAATTAATATGGAAGTATAAGTGCGTCGTGGAACGTTTGTACTAGCGGTAAAGAGCTCCCGTGAGCTCGTCATGAAAAAACGAGTTCGGATTACGTAGAACGTGGTGAAAGAAGGAGAAACTGCCATATAGCGTGCATCTCTCCCATCTGAAGGTCTTTATAGCTTTCGAAATGTAAAATCTAGTTCTAATTCAGTCATTTTATTATCGTAGGCTTTAACAATTTATATGTATCTTTGGCAACATGAATTGTGCTTTAAATTGCTTGAAGATAGAGTGTTCCTATAGGCAAGTACACAAAACAGTTCCGCACAGAGATATGCAGGTTCACTATTCTTATTCAACAAAACCCGTTTGACTCTATGGAACTGCAGTTTTTTTGCAGATGCTTGCAATACCATCCTTAGCACTCGCTGCGACTTGTACCTTAGGCAAAGCCAATGCTGCTAAGTGTTCCTGGTGGCTCTCTTTAAATCCTACTGTTTTCTTTTCAGTGTTTTTAAACTTGTCCCTAAAATGGTAAACATAAAAACTTCTTCGCACACATAGTATGCCCAAGTCTCTAAGCCTGCCAACATGTTTTAGTTATTGATTATTTAGCGTTAGCGGTAAGCTCGCCGCCTCGTCGAAACTTTATTTACAGTTGCCAATGCTTACTGCAGAAGGAATCTGCTTTGGCTGTTGGTAATCAAGTAATTTACCAAACATGCCGGCGTTGACCTGCATATGAAAATTCGGAAATTCTTGATGCCGTGAGCCAAAGCTTATTAAAAAGAGAGTACGATACATTACATCAAAAGAATGAGCTGAGGTTCAAATAACTTGCCGTACCGTATATCCAGCGGCTCCAGAAGCAAAACCCGTTGCCTAGGCAAAGATCACCAACTCTAATAGGGACCACCGATAACACCTAACGTGCCTTACAAACAAAAATGGCCTTCACTATGAATTGCCGTGTCATTCAATCAATCAATCACAGACGCCAGAGCAGTGCTTCTCAGAGCCAGTGCTAAAACCGACTACCCACTTCACTCTTGCAACGCGTATTAAGACGGAGACGATTCTGGTGGAGGTTAGGATTCCCTGAGGCAAAGACTATGAGGCTCCTAAGTCAAAATTGAGCAACGTTTTTTCAAAAATGCGGCCACTGTACGTACAAATTAAATTATTGTTAAAATGGGGTTGAATAATGTAAAGCTCCCAATAACATGACAGGACACGCAGGGTTCTCAGAAAAGACGATAGGAGAAGCAGCTCGCTAGCGCCGTAATTCCACACTTGGCCGCGTTCACTGTTACCAAAAAAATCTGCGGCAAAACATACGGTGTCGCAGGAGACACCTATGTATTTCTATGTAGGGTCTATGCGACTACGCTACTCAATCAGGACCTTTTTAAGTATCCGGTTCGCGACCTAGTTCTGTGGAGTCGGCGGCTACGTAACATGAACTCCCTAAGCCATGAACATTTATACTAGGACATAACGCTAGCATCGTACTGGAAAGCACTTTGTAATAAATGCTTGCGTCAAAGGAAGGCATTGTCCTACAATGCCTCGTTCAATATGGAGACATGTTCAAGCACAATAAATATATCTGATAATTCTTCAACATGATCTTGAACTCAGGAAGATTCTTAGCACTTCTGATTTTTAAATGCAGGTTATTCCATACAGATACTGCAGCAGTCCTAAAGCCTCGTTGAGGAAAAATAGTTTCGTTGCGCTTTAAGTAAGTTTGGAAATGTCTAGTCCGTTTCGGATTCAAGGACCGTTTGTAGCTTCTGGAAAACGCTTTTATACTGACTACCCAGACCGCTATGCAATGATTTAGTTATTAATGAGTATACTAGAATTAGTTTCATGAACACTAAATCCAGCTTAACTGAATGCTAAACGTCAGTCTTACGCAGTCAAGAACGACACGAAACAATACATAGTTACGACCAGTTGTTATTTTATCTGCAAACAGTGTCAAATTCGTGTCTTCTCCAACGGATTCCTCACACCGTCGCAGTGGGAACTGATTTGAGGGTCTCATAATTGAGTCATATATCTGGGCAGTCTTATATCTGCCATTTTGCTTCGATACGGCAGTTTGACGATTTCTTTTTTGGGAGGTTTTGGCAATGCTTGATGCACATACTTCCCGAACAGCTAGGGTGCCTATTGTGGGATTTACAAAACCCACCAAACCCTTATTTCTCCCACTCCGACTCAGTATTACTCTGGCATTACATAGAAAGTTAGCCGACTTGAAAACTACAACTTTAGCTCATGCAATGTGCAAGTATTTTTTTCAGGTAAAAACGTTTGCCTGACATTATCTACAGATAGAAAAGTTGATAAGATTACCAATACATTGGGAATACTTTCGTTTATGCTTTATATATGCATGCCTTTAGAATGCATATATTTACGAAATCGAAAGTATTCTAAAAAGTTTTATATTCTAAAAGTATCCTGCCTTTATATGCTAGTGCTAATAGATTCCACGATACCCTCAAGTCCTTAGTCTATTATAGCGGCGGCTTCCCAGCTTTTTAAAGCCGTCGATGCTACCAAGGGATCACCGATAGCCATTATAATATGAATTCATATTTCTCTTGATTTTAATTGAGAACTCTGAACGGATATCACAGTTCCTCGTTACCTCTGTTGATTTGCACTTGTTTCGTCGCATTTTTCTTAGGCAGTAGCTTGCACGTACTGTACGTTCGTCAAAACAATCGTATCTAGATCGTTTTATTCAGCCACGGCAATACCCACACTATTTTTGCGTTTCTATGAAATAATCACATACTAATTATGGTGGCAGAAACTGAAGATGCACAATATCTAACGCTTAAGATGCAGTTTTTCTGCCTATCGCATTTCTCCCACACACACAGCAAGACCCCGGAAGCAAACATCCGGGCGAGTATCCACAACAACAGTTCATTTGAACCCCAGTGACATTTTCGCCGCGGTAAAAAGCGCCAATCAATCAGAAACGAGATCCGCTCCCTAAATCTCTACAAATAAATACTTATTGTCCTATCAGCCGTCAGCAAAGGCAAGCAGCTACATCTTTCTTGATCGTCAGAGTGAAACGGCCGAGCCACAATGCCGAGGACAGCTACGGCAACAATGACTACAAATCTGGCAGGCGCCATTACACTGCTGATATGCTAACCCGTCAAGAAAAGGAGCAGAAGATCGACAAGATCTTACTTACTCCAACAGCTCGTATGGCTCCTGGTCTGTGTCTGCGTCGTGGGGCGGCGAAGAGCGGAGGGACGCGCTGAGAAGAGCGACTGGGGTAGACCAGCCCACACATCGTGTTGCCGAGCAATGGCAAACAGATAGTCGTCTTGCCTTGTTGCCTCCTCGCCTGGCTGACTGCCGGCCGATGCAGGCGAGCTTCTTTGCCCACTGATTAGATTTGTGTCTCCCGCCGATTCGACAAACTCCTCCCCTCCGCCGTCTTCAACACCGAAAAGCAGGGTAGCCCAATGCTGCCTACGTTTGCCCCTTACTATAAGTACCGCTACTACGACTACTACTACTACTACTACTGAAACTGTTACTAGTGCACTTTAGGCGGTTTGTGACGGTAGTAGCTACAATGATAGCGGTAGAGTGAGTCTGGGACAACCTCTAGCCGGGCCGGCCTAGAGTGGGCCGTCATCGTAAGCCGTCGTCACTACCCAAACTCCCCGGTGTGGAGAAGTAGCAGCGGTCCTAGAAGAAGAAGAAGCTGTTGTTGTTGTTGTTAGTGTTGTTATGGTTCTCCCAGTGGCAGTTGTATCTGCCTATCCGAAGCCGGCGATCAACGCGCCACTCGTATGGCGCCACGCCTGGCTGTCGGCCTGACTTCAGTAGTGATTTATGTTGCACGTCACGAACACACTGCATGGCCGAAACACATGGGAAGCCGGGAGCGTCAACTAGCACCTCCAGTGCTGACGTCTTCCCTCCCCACACTTCTGCCTCCAAGCGCCTTTGACGTACGATCGAAATAGGCGACGAACAGACTTATTATTATCATTATTTTGATTAAGAGAAAACGACCCAGGCCGTTTTCTCTTAATAAAGTTACGTAGGCTGAGGAATTTCGTCAGAGAATACGTCACGGTTAATGGTTTTTCCGTGCTCGAGGAATTGAATGAGTATCGGACCTCGGACGTCGAAAAGACAGTGAGCATTACCTTGCCTGCTGAGGGCACAGCTTTGCATTTTTCAGGAGGAGGTGACGACGCATGCTTTCATTGCATGCTGTCCCGCTTTGTCTTTGGCTTGAAGTGTTGGCAGTAACTTCCGTCATCGGAGAAGATCCGTTCAAAAAAGCAACACCTTCAAAACACTAACAGGTGTTAAAGTGCTAGGCTCAAACGAAGTTTGTTTTAGGGTTGGCTGAGCTTTTTCAGAGTCCAACCTGGCGTGCACAATTGTCTACACTGTTCCAAAGCTGACCCCTACCAGAACTGCCAACATTCGCATTGTGACACGCCGATCACTTCTCACCAGATCGTTCACCTTGTCGACAAATTCGGCCGAAACTACGTGTTTGCCTGGCCTGGTCGTTGGTCATTACTCAAACATTCCCGGCCCTCACGAAAGGGTTGAAAATTCGTTTGGGCCACATTCGGACTCAACAATGAAAAACACGAGCAGAGTTGCATGGGTAAGTCGCGGATTGCGACCTTCTACAATGACATGTCAATTTGCATTGGGTAATTAAGAGCCACCTATCTCGTTATCATTTACCATATAGTGATAACGACAACAACACATGTCACCCGTCATCAGAAAAAAACCTAAAATATTATATAAATATATATATATATATATACCTTGTCACTAATGCTCCTGAAGCATGGCGAGTGTTTAGGTTTTAGAATGATTATATCAGATGTGGATTGGAACTGTGCTATAGGGAGTCTCATTTGAAAGTGTTCTGTTATGAGAGCGTATGTGCTTTGGATGTTTTAGTCAATCTCTCCTGTGTCATGCATATGACTGCGTAATTGTACTTGCCTCATCGTTTTATCGTTTATATTTTTATATAATATATATAAATATATATCATTCCTTTCGTCTTTCGATAGTTGTTGAATGCTTTCCCGTCCGCTCGCCACTAAAGTTATACTGAGATTTAATTTTGTTGGCTGATAAAACATCCTTATAAAAATTATACTTATTTAATGTTGTAGAGCCATATTGTTAGAATTAAAGCAGTACATGTGTGCTATCTATTATTAACGCACTGTGTTTGGTATTTTTTCTTTAGATATAGGTCAATTGCTAGTTTCCGTAAAGTTTAACGGCACATAATTCGCGATGCAAAACTGTGTTACCCAAGACGGCAGATTTTGCAATGACGATCACTTGAATGTGAATGAAGCTTCGTGCTTGACAGGACATAGGAGCAATGGCATCGAGCAAGTCTATTGGCCTTTGCGCCAGAGAGTATTTGTCTGACTTGTGTGGCATAGAAAGTCTACCTGACGTCCTCGTAAACAAGCCTGCGCATGGTCGTTGTAGCAGTGTTAAATTGACGCGCAATATTACTAATAGAGATCGAAAGATTCTCAGAAATTCGTAGTTAGATTGTGTCAATCAGATCATGAGTCCTTGCTGTGCACATTTTGTCGTGAGTATTTTTCTTCATTTTGTAGGAATCTGGTTCTGCTCTTCTGCAACATACATGGATCGGCTGCAATCCGCTGAACCACGATTGGTTGACAGCAAGCAAATTTACACTTTTTGCGCAGAGGGCACAGACATAAATGCTATTCGCTCATAATTCAAAGATAACGCATTATCCCCTGCAATGATTAACACTGAACATGAGCTTTCGTCTGCTATCCTGTCACCGAATGAGCGCATTCCTGATATGACAAGGATTCAAATCGCATAGCGCACCAGTTTAGACGGCTGACTCTGTATATATGTATGAATATATATAACACATATATACATGCATACAAGCGAACATCATGATACGTATTGCATTTTACATATATAATGCATTTCTAAGCTACCTTTAATTACAAGAGGTTTATTTTATTTTATCGGAGTAGGTTAGACGTGATATATGTAGAATACAATACGTAACATAATGTGCCTTGTGTATTATTTTTAAACACATGTAAATATATATATATATGTATATATATATATATATATATATATATATATATATATATATATATATATATATATATATATATATTTATATATATATATATATATATATATATATATATACATATATACATGTCTATATCAATCTATACAGGGTCCTAACCCACAGTGATATCAATTTGTGGTGGCCGTACCAAACAGCAAATGCCGACTGATTTGATTACACTGACTGGCTAGCTGTCCTGCCTGCTGATCGAACGACAGGACCGGCCGAACGACCGCGGCACGTCAGGCCCCGCGGGGCCGCCCAGCTGCCAAACAGACCTCCCCGTCTCCACCTCTACCCACACCCGCTTGCAGCCCGACCGTCCGTGTCCTTTTGTCAGGCTTGGTCAGGCGGTTGGGCCTTGTGTTATGGTGTCGTGTCTGACACGGGAGCTGCTAGTGGGGTGTGCGTCGGGCCATAGCAACGCTCGGTTGGCGTCCAGCCGAAGACAGACACAGACGGGATCGCTGCTGCAATCGTCGCCGCTGCCTCCGACCTTTCCATATAATGGGGTACTGAGTAACAACAACAGAAACAGCGAAGGACAGCGAGACGCCTGTGCCATATATCGAGCAACAGAGGCGGGTCATCGACAGACAGACAACGAATGCACGATAGACGGATACCAAGAAGCACCGAAAGGAGGTAGTTTTGACGAGGGGCAAAACATGGCAAGGCAAAGTGCATACAGAGAGAAAGAGTCTACAGATCTAAGTAGGGCCAACACGATAGAAATACAGGCGGCAACGCCCGGCGCAGACCAGACAAACGCCACAGAGGAGTGTGAAGGAGACATAGGTTAACAATGTACGTCGGCGACGCAACCCACTGCAGCCGTCAGGGAAGCATTATCGATCGAGATCGCCACGAACGAGACGGGTAGAAACAGAAAGAGAAGCAGAAAGAGAAGAATAAACGCAGGAAAGGAAGATAAAATTACAGAAGAAGACATAGTGCTGCTAAACTGCTTGTTCACTGCTCAGCCTCAGCAAGCTTTTGCCCTTTCCCAGTTTGTCTGTTTGCCTTTGTCGCTTTTTGTCTCCGCCGCCGTGATCGCCCTATACATCTCTATCTCTCCCAATATATCTCGATGTATCTCGCTCTCTGCCCTTTCTGTTCCCTGACGTTCGCCTTCCCGCCGCGTTGAGTTATCTATGGCAGTCGATTTCTTAGTGCTGCGGCCATAGCGTTGGATGCCGTCATGAAGGTGGCTCCGCTGCTGGCTGCAGCCCAGTTGAAGGTGGCTACAGAATGAGCGCAAAACATTGCGGTCGCGCCTGTTACCCCGCCTCTGATGGGGTGCATATATTTACACCCGAGGGCGGACACATAGCAATCGGCCGGCGTCGATGTGCCCGGTGGCGTCCGACCCTAAAAAGATGTGCAAGCGATGCGTAATCTCACAGCTTACTCAGCCCCGCCATAAACACTAGTACTTCGATGGCGGTGACGACAACAGAGAGCACCAGCAGCAGCCGCAGCAGCAATAACAGTAACAACGATTGGAGATGATGACGTGTTTAGTAAAACTGACAGATAGATATTTCTTGCTTCGCGCAGCCAAAAAGTGTTTGCGTGTTTGATGGTCACCCACGAACGTCGGTGCTCCAAATTGCCTCTCCATTAGCTGCGTCAACGGAACACAAGGGCCCTGCTCCCAAAAGGATTGCAATCAACGTGTAACGATGCCCAGCTACAGCACAAATTGTATATCCTTGTAAGCAGCTTCCTTTCTTTTCAACGTTTTGTTCTTGCTTTCTTAAATCACACTTGTTGACGTTTACAAGATTGAGGCTCTACGTATTTAGTCTCTAGCCGACCGGAGAGGAAGAGTGCGTGAACCTCATGGATTACTCTATTGGAGCCCTTACCCTGAAATTGGCCAGAATTTGTTGCATTCTTAACTATTATTTAACTCAAGCAGACTGGCTAAGCTTAAAGGTAATAGAATGGCAAGAAGAAGCTAAGCATAATGAGTGCCTAGTACAGCTTTCAACCTCTTGACATCACTTTTTGGTTAAAAGAAGTACGCATTAACTAATACACACTTTATCTGCTCTGTATAGGGGACATATCCGAACATTACTTTAGCCGGTAAAACCTACCACAGACGTTGTCTATGGGTTTGAAAAATAGATCTATAACAACTACAATTTTGGTCATGTTTGATTTATGATGATTTTCTAACTCTAAATGACCGCGGAGGTTGGTGGTTTCATCAATCACTGGGCTGAATCGACGAACTAGTTAACAATGGCGTAGCAACTTCATTTATTTTGTCATCGTTATCGCTGCTTTGTGGCTAGCCCAAGCAATGATGCTCCCATCTGCCTTAAGTACGGGAAGAGTTGCGGTGTACGTGGAGGAGCGATAGGAACCGCCTGCCTGTACACCGCCTGGATCGGCGGCGCGTTTCCCCTAAACCAGGGGTCGTTGAACGGCATAGGGTTTGCATAGTCCACGTCCTTCACCTCCACTACCTGTGCCTCTAAAACGAAACGACATACGATGACACGCAATTTAACGTCAGCAACGTCTCAAAGGGCTTGTGGGAAAAGATCATACGTTTATGATAGAGCGGCTAGTACTGCAGCAGCCGCTAGTCTCCGTCTTACCGCCAAAAGCTTGGTTTGCCAATTTCTGTTGTGGAGAGTTTACCTTGGACGATGAACCAAAATACGGTCATCGCCAACAAATTGGGGCGCATGCGCATCTGCACTGCTCTGCGCAATCGCCACCGCCAAACATCATTTTTAAATCGTTAGGTAACCTGCAATTAAAAATGGGCCTTCCACGAGAACGCAAGCAAGCAATTATTCTGAACGATCAACACAGGGATTTATTTCTAACAACTCCAATGAGTTTAACAAAAGTTGATCCAAAAGCATAACTTTCGCCAAGACAGCGCGACCCCATGTGAGTAACACCAGCCCTGAAATATTTTAGACCTGGGCTGACAACTTATTGACCATCCACCATACCTTCCGAGTCTTGGACATTCACACTAGCACTTATTCTCTCCAAAACTACGTAACTAAGAAAATTAAAATTCCTTGGAGACGTCTAAAATGAAGTGCGACACTTCTTTTTCCACAGAAAACCCGACTTTAGGTTGAAAAGTTGGAAAAGCTGGTAACTTGTTGCAAAGATGTAATTGAAAAGGGGAAGACTATATTGATGATTAAATTAAGCTGCGTGTTCATGCAAACTTGCGTTTTCGCTTTAGGCAATGAAAGGCAAGAGCTTTCACATCAACCTAATAACATTATAATAAGCTGGATTAGCAAAACTAAATAATAATGGATAAATTGAAATATAATAACATAGCTAAACATTCAAAAGAAAATTATTATAATAAGAATACAACAAAAATAATACTTAAAAATGCAATCCATATCGAATAGATTTGTGATAGATATGCTGTGAGTAAAGTATGAATAAAACTGTTCACCTACAATTAAAATGCAGCAACATATTTCACGGGAATCAAGCAGAACGAACGATACTTACTGGTAGCGTAACAACAAATAAAGTATATTACAATAATAGAATAGAAGCTTACAAAATAATGAGTGAGTGAGTAAGGACTGCCCGCAGGAGGGACGTGCGAAGTCGCCCTGTTGTGAATATTTCTGGCTACGCGCCAGGCGAACATATCATTGATGTTCTCCGTTCTTGCAACGCATCGCAAAAGTACGAGGGCAAATCGGCAAGTGCTAGTACTTCGATTTTTGATGAACGAATGATTATTAGGGTGATAGAGGAACTAGAGATACCTTATGGATCCGTTGACCGATATTTTACGCGCCAGAAGACTGGCAGCGAAGTTTGTTCCAGAACTGTTCAATTTGCAGCCAATTAAGGAATCTACCGCGATTGTTTTTAGAATATTACGCAAGCATGTCTGACGCAAGAGGCCTAAACTCTGGGCAAACAAACTCTTGGATCACCTATCACGACAACGCGCCGGCGCACACATCATTACTGATTGCGGGCTATTTAATGAAGAATTTTATTTCTAATTTCCGCAACATCCCTATTTGCTGGATGTGAGTCCTGTTTCCACGGATACACATATTGAAGAGACAATGCTTTGAAATTATAGAAGAGATAGATAAAGAAACAAACGACGCAGTATTTTTTTTCGAAAACTGGGAAAAGAAACACAAGTGCATTGCAGCGGCCAAGAGCTACTTTGGAGGGAAGAAGACTTAACAAGAATAAGTAAATATGATTTTTTTATAAATATGTACCAAAGCTTCTCAAACCGTCGTCGTACATTATTTGGCTTCGGCGATATTTCGGCCACACTTAAAAAGTGATCAATAACATTTGCACACACAAGTTGAGCTAGAACCTATTTGTTATAACTCCCGAGTGAGTAAGAGCAGTAAAACAATGCCATTCGGGCTGAGGTCGCATCTTCTGTGGAGTCTCTTTAACAACCTCCTTTCCACACCTTCAATAATTTCTATGTATTTACACAAATGTGGATGCCATTCTGGTGAGTAGTACAAACGTTTAAATTACAGAACCGATTTATACAAACGAAGGTACACCGTAGGTTCCTCAAGAATGAAACAGCAACATATTCACAAATGTTGTGAATTTGTGAATTCACAAATGTTGTGAATTGTGAATTCACAAATTTTGAATTTGTGAATTCTGTATCGATGCTGCTTTGACTAGTTTTTTATATATGCGCAAAGAAAGTGAGATCCATTGAGGATAATATTCCAAGATCCCGCGTCACATTTTCAGTTGGCAGTGATAATCCATTAAGTGGGTAGATTAACTCGGAGGGCACTGATGAGCGAAGAACTTCATGCTGTTATCAATGCATCACCGGCTGACACTATCCACAGCGGACTGCAGTGACCAGAAGTCAGGTGCACAATACATATTAAAATCATCTACGTAAAACAGGTAGGTAACACTCAATAGTAAATGAAATGTCATATCTAGAACAAAAAAAATGTGTACAAAAGTTGAGAGACGCAGCTCCCGTGCGGCACGTCAGACGGTGTCGAGTTGTCGCGACACGGGACGATCGACGGATTTCTTGGGCCCCTTCTTAGATAGAAACATAATTTAACGTGCCACGCACTTACTGCCATATAAGATCTGTTCATAACGTTTTTTTATGGCAGCACGTATGACAGTGGCGCACTGAACTTGACAAATCTCCTCAATGTCAGTAATAAAGTGAGATGCTACAAATAGAGACACTTACAGAGTATTTGGTCAACTCGATAATGAGATTATCAAGCAGTTGCCACAACGTATTCTCCGTACTCTTCGTCGTTACTCTCTCCCTTCTGTATCGAGAAGAGGCGGAGTAGAGCTGGCAATCCCGATACTACTAGCGAGTTCTGTCTCAACGCTACTTATATAAATATACTCGAATACATCCCGTTGAAGCGATTTTTCTAAAGATTTGCACATTTGAGTCAGCAGAACGTTGCCGTAAAAAAGAACTTTGAACAACTTAAATCGTTAAGTAGTGTAATCACGTATACAGTAATATAAATATATTAAGAACCATTTCATGTTAATTGATCCATCATTGGCTATATAAAAATGAAAGAGTTTCGCGGCCTACCTGCCAAGGATATAGCGACCAATAGTAGGAGAACCTTCATCATCGCGCACTTTCAATGGGTTGTGCCGCTATAGCGACATAGCATAACCTAAACGCACGCTAGTTGATAATGAATGACCACAGAGTTCCTCGTGAAGTGAGTTCATATAAGCACATATATATGCGTGTTTCACAGATATATATATATATATATATATATATATATATATACGTTGTGTACACACACGTCCGTGCATAGATTTACGTCCCAAATCCCTAATATATGCATCACTTTCTTTCTTTGTCGGTAACGCGAGATCGCGTCCAGGATGAATTTAGCAGTCCATGTCAATTTGAGCATCTTCTATCTTGCTTTATCCTCTTGCCGAGAAATAGGACTTAATTAAAACATACCATCTTACTGTTGTCAGCATGAACATTAGGAGCAGCATGAACAAGCGCCAATGCCGGAGTGCGCGAAAAGGGCAGAGCTACATTCATTAATCAGGATCGGCATAAATTGTTTCGTGTTGCGTCTATCTGTCGTCCCGCAGTACTAGATGCCGTCACGCGCGTCAGTAACTAGATTTGATCAAGGGCGGGCTCTTACACAACATTTACCTAATCGTACAGATGCTCTCCCAATTTCGCTCTTTCTCTCAAACCCTGTCACGGTCTCTCTGTGCCTACTCAGATAAAAATGCACCGTGGTACCTTTCGACCGCTTTCTGTAATTAGGTTTCGCGTTCTATCGTAAGCGGCAAAGCTCACGTGGCATTGACAGGCTAAAATGGGCTTATAATAGAATGTTGCTAGACATCACGACGAGTTTGCCATTTATTGGCTGGCTATTCTGTCAAAACACCCTCTGTGGGCTTCAAAACAGACGGCATGAATAACTGACTGTAAGAGGGATAACACGACAAAAGCATGAATAAAGAAGAAGCGCGCAAATATTTTGCACGGAAGGCCAGCACATGATGTTCGGGACGACCTTTTTGGATTAGCATTACTATAACCGTTGAGACTAGTACACGTGGGGCTACCCACATTGACGACTACAAGCTGCGCCATTCATGAGCCCCGATTCGCTCTCTGGCGTCATTTAAAACCTTCAACGGATGTTCTAGTGCTGAATTGCATATCTACTATTGTTATTGCGCTAAATAAATTTCCGTTTCAAATATTGCTTATTTGATTGCTCTTTGATCGATCGCAATTAGCAAGTAAGCAAGCACGATGGTCAAAAGCGTAATGAAAAAGTAAGCTCGGCAATGTATTGTATTAGCGGAGTCAGTCTTCTTTATTATCTTTCTCGTGGTAGCTGCCTCAAAAAATGTGATGGCCGTACACCTACGGCGTCACGGACGCGACAAACGCCATTCCGCCGTCCAGAGCGATTTTTTTAAAACATGTACGTACGTTATATAACAATATCGTATAACTAAAAACAATAATGCTATGCACACTGAAAACGATAGTTGAGTACCGAGGGAACGGTTTGTTTACATCTCCTCTTCTTCGGGCTTGATCGAACCAGGCCATACCACACCAAACGGAGCAAGAGAAACAGAACGGTGTCGTTTCGTCGAAGGCGAGTTTCGCCTCCCAATTCTGGATGTGCTGCCTAAATACCTCAGTGTGAGGCAACTTGAAGCTTCGCTGCAAAGTCTCTGTGAAGAGAGGTGCTCCAGCCGCCAGGTAGACAAGTCGGTTGCAGCTTGTTCTGTAGACACCCAGAGTACGTTTGAAAAATGCAACTTTGAGTCTATCGAGATCAGCTAGGTTCGCTGTGCTGAGGTACGGCCATATCACTTGTATCCCATACCCAGCTGTGGGACCTATTTTTATATCAAATAGATGCAAGGCTGCCTGTAACGACAGCCGCACTGGTATTTGAATACTGTGAAATGCCATAAGACCCTTACGGATTCTTTTTTTATATATCGCGTAAACACAACCCAGTGGTTGTTAATTCTACGCCAAGGTAGGCAAAATGTTTTACGTACTCTACAGGGTTTCCTTGAAGATGAAGCCCATCATCGCTAGCCAGCCTTCCGCCTCCCCTGAATTTAATAGCCCTCGTTGTATTCACATTTATAACGAGGCCATTAGCATTCACATACTTCTGCAGAGTTGCGAGTGCCTGCTGAGTGTGAAAACGGCTTCTGGAAAACAGGAGCAAATCGTCGGCATAGACCTTGACGAAGTTGTGTTGTTTTAGTGATTATTGATGGCAAATCCGAAACCAGAACGGAGAATAGGAGACGACTGAGATTGTCCCCCTGAGCAACCCCTGTTGTTTGAACCAAAGGCTCGTGCTCAGACACTCCGTCATAGGATAACTGTGCCCTGTTGAAGGATTAAGGCAATCAGCTGAAGAAACGTGAGCGGTACTTCCGATATATGCCAGCTTAGCCACAATCAGTTTCCGTGACGCTGTGACGAAGGCCGATTTAATGTCTACAAAAACGGCGTAGAGGGGTAACCGTTTTGAGAGAGATTCGCCCAAATCACGACGAGAAGCACGGAGCACGCAGTCATCGTCAAGTTTCCTCTTCTACATCCATGCTGCTCTTCCAGCAAGCCATTCACGTCGTCGAGAAACGCGTGGCTATTCAAGCGTGTGTGCGTTCTCACCAGGGAAGTGGATGCCTGCAAGCAGCATTGCGATGCACCGCCGGCAACACTCGTAACTACAGCAGCGCCGGAAATAATGGAACCGGCGATAAGAAGATCTATAATAATTAGGGACATGCTTCTTAAGGGTTGCCAGAAGCAACTATCGTAACTCAAGAGGTTTAAAGATCTTCATATTTCACTTAGACCATTCAGTAATGATCTCAAGCAGATTTTCACTGACACATTGCAGGCTATGAGTGCCACCTCGGACCCGCTACAAGTTGTCATTCATGCAGGGCATGCGGAGTGCATTAAACTAATAACTGACGAGGCGCTGGCTTTGTACGAAGGCTTCCTAGTTAATGTGAGGGACAAACACCCTGGGCACTCTCTTGTCCTGGTGACAACTCCTGTTTACACCCAAGAGTGTAAGCGTTTCAACAACGGACTTGCCAGCCTTGCTTACAAGTTAAACGTGCAGGCCAAGTTTTGAAACATAACTAATACACAGGCAGCAATAGGATTGTCTCGAGTATTCAGATATGACGAGAATTCGGCGAATAAGATTGCGAACGTTCTAGTGCGATATTCATGTAAATTTGTTGAAGTGAAGAATCCCTTGCCGTCCGTGCTGGGCACTTTGAAGAAGACCATCAACGTCAACAAAGTTGTTCACAAACAGAAAGCAGTGTCCGCGGCAAACAACGACGTCAAGAAACTGCAGAACCACCATATTCGTAATGGCAAACAAAGTCTTCAGGTGCAACAACGACAAGCATTGTTTTATATGCACCCCAAAGCTGGTCATCCCGGTGAGGCTTAAAAAACAGAAAAGCGCGCCGAAATGGCTCACGGTCTCACCTCTAGGCGATCAATTCATGAACAGATTCAAGGTAATCCATGAACAAGCCATTGACTTTACTGTAAACCAACCTGACAGTTTTTAAGGTATTCCTTTATCTTCTCTAGCTCTTGCTGGGAATCGTCAACAAAGAATACTGTGGTATCGTCAGCAAATAGGGTCAGTCGGCTGTGGTTTGGTACTTTAAACATATCGTTGCCAAATATATTGAAACGCCGTAGGCCACTGATAATCCCTTGAGTCACTCGAACTGATATGCTATTGACATCTGATAATATCTGCCTGTATAAACCATTTGTTATCTTTCTAACATTAAAAAAAAACGTACTTACGATTAAACATGCTCGTCAGTACCATAGGCGAGTTTTGTGATTGGAATCTTGTTGCCGACTGATGTAGAACACCTTTTTCAAATCAACAAAGAGGGCAGCAACCGTCACATTCGTTTCGAGACGTTGACGGGTATTCTCTTCGATTCGCAGCTTTTAGCAATTCCTGGAATGGAATTTTTGCATGTGCAACTGAATCATTTACTCCTTAAACATACTTCGCCGCACAACATCTGAATTACCTCAGAATTATTTGAATGCCGCATCTTTTTGATTGATCAATACCAGTAGCTCGTGAGTGACGCAGGTTTTCTAGGCAACCCGAAGTTATTTGAATTCTTGGTATTTGTTTCTTACTGTTAAGAGTGAATATTTGATCCATGCTCATCTACAGCGTATAGGTAAAACCAATGAATCTCATTGAGATCTAGCACTATCTGGTCATAGTAATATTTCGTTAATTGGTGAAGACCAACTGGTCGGTATTAAGATGAACGTGAACCTGGCCATCGGATAATGCGGTTCTAATTGAGCCGCATTGATTGATAAGTTGGGGCTCACATTAGAGTAAATTGATCATAAAAGAAATTATCGTCTGGATAAAATCTGAAGCTGTAAGTAGTGCCTTTTCTTATATATACAGGGGTGTTGCAGAAATTTTTTCATAATGAATATACAAATTGTCGAGCTCGTTTAAGCAACTATTTTTTCCAATGACCACCTGGTCTCTGAGAAGTCTTGTTTCGGAGTGCGAGCGAACTTACTACAATTTGTGACCACTAGTGTTTTTGCCCGACATAGGAGCATAAAATGTGCTGTTGCGAGACAACCAGTCCTCCTATACAGAAACTAAACACACTGTCGGGTTCGTGAGACACTTCTGCTTCTTCCGAAGAATATACAAGGCCGGTCAGAAGATGCGACACGGTCGTTTAGAAGAGAATTCGTCAAAAATGAAGTTTTTTATTAGCTTTCACGCCAAATACTTCAGAATCATAACCGTACGACCACCCACGTGTTCAAAGCTAACATATTCAGCAAATGCGCATTTCATGGCGATCATTTTGGTACCAAACTTATGGCAATGCGAGCTGTGGTTGCAGAGTAATTACGATTTTTCGGTGGGATGTCCAGATTAAGTGCATGAAAAATGACTGTGTGGCGACGTTCACTACCGCCGACGTGTCGCGCGACAGCCGCAGCGCGTCATTTTCATGCACTTAATCTCGACATGTTCGCCGAAAAATCGTAATTACTCTGCAACCACAGCTCGCATTGCCGTAAGTTTGGTACCAAAATGATCGTCATGAAATGCGCATTTGCTAAATATGTTAGCTTTGAACACGTGGGTGGTCGTAGGGTTATGATTCTGAAGTATTTGGCTGACACGCTAATAAAACACTTTCATTTTTGACGAATATTCCTAAAAGACCGTGTCGCATCTTCTGACCGGACTTGTTATATTCTTCGGAAAGAGCACGAACCCGACAGTGTGTTTAGTTTCTGTATAGGAGGAATGGTTGTCTCGCAACAGCAATTTTTATTGCTCCTAGTCAGGCAAAAACACTAGTGTCACAAATTGTAGAATTTCGCTTCTCACTCAGAAACAAGACTTCCAGAGACTATGTTCCATTGGAAAAAATTATTTGCTTTAACGAGCTCTACATTGTCTATTCTATTATGAAAAATTTTCGCAACACCTGGTATATAATTATATATATATATATATATATATATATATATATATATATGTAAAACGCCTTTAAGTGTTACATTGTTGAAAATGTGTAATTATGGAAATTTTAATGAATACCATGCATTAAAATGAATTTACCATTCGGAGGAAACGATTCCATAAAAAGTATATCGAAAAGTCTTTGGAAAAAATAAAGATTAGAGCGATGACCACAAACTTCTGGAAGGGCCCATGTTGTAAAAACAGGTACTTTGTTACTGAGTTTGCAATACATGGATTTCATATGAAGATATGTATACGATATAGGTTGCATGAAATATCGACTGGGTGTGAATGCAAGCTATGCGGAAAATCGTGTGATCTGTGTCATCCCTAACAATGTACAAAAGCAATATCGCTGATGAAAGTGGCGTAGGAGAGCTGTAGTACATATGTGCATAAATCAAATATTGGTTAATAAGCAATACATTCCTTCATTCACAGATAAATTTAAATTAGCAGTATGTCACTCAACTTTGCATCCATTGCATGCATAATTTTAAAAATGATTCGTTCGATCCTTTGGAAGATGTTTAATTTTCTTTCTCCTAAACCAAGGCATGCATTTCCTCATGTTTGACCTTTCAGAGGTCCCTGACTACGTAAATTATATAATAGATTTCAAGTAAAAAGCACACCTGATCTATCAAATATTAGGCATATCTAAGCTCTGCATAAACGAATAATAATAGTAGGTGGAGCTTCTAAGAGTTTTCTCCGATTTTTATAGACGATTCTTTTGTACATGCTTTTGATGATTAAAAGCGGTTCACACTAACATTTTTGTAAACATCCTAACGACATATGCATTTTACAATCTAATAGCATATCAGAGTGCAGTGGCAGTCACATCGGACAAGTCAACACTTAAGAGCCCATACAGCTCAACGATGCTCATATACTGACGCTACAATTTCTCACAGATCTGATAGAAGTTGACGCTAAGTCAAATTGTTGGCGCATAATAGACATTATTAGGTCTTGCTTGCACAGAGGCAATACAAGAAAGAGTACGTTATACTAAATATGCATGACGTTTATACCCTATGACGCTACGTAATCCGATACGGCAAACTTCATTCATTCAAACTTATTTGTAGCAGAACACAGAAAGACTCCTAGATGGCCTTCATGATTCCCCTACAGGAGACGAGTCATGGGTAAATGGTAACGACATCGATACCGAAACCCATTTCTCCCAGTGGTACTTCCAAGGAAAGGGTCGATCGAATAAAGAAGAAGAAACTCAGGCAGAGCAGATCCAACACAAGATTATTTTGACTGTTCTTTCAACTACAAGGAAACCTATTTTCCACAAAGTTTGCCACCTGGTTCTATGGCCTTAAACAAATACTACTGCAAAATTATAAGAACATTGAGCGACAACTTTCGGCGCAAGAGGCCTGAACTCTGGGCAGGCAACTCTTGGATCTTCATTACGACAAGGCACCGGTACGCACATAGATTCGGATTATTTAATGAAATTCGGTTTCTATATTTCTGCAACATCCCTATTCGCCGGGCCTGGTTCCTTACGACATTTTTCCATTATTTCGCATAACAAATGAAGGGACAATGCTTCGAGACTAAAGAGGAGATACAGAAAAATCGTATCCGATTAATAATCCGTAATCCGAAAAATGCGTTTAAGAATGTTTCGAAAAGTGGGAAAACATATGCTACAAGTTATTTTGACGGGAACAAAAACTTTTTGGAAGATTCATTACATTGTCTTTTATAAATTTGTATCAAAACTGTTCGATCCGCCCTCATATATTTATATCGAAAAACTATGCTTTGTCATCGACCTTGCCAACATCTCGGTCGCGTTCCCTGCAGATATTACGTTTGCTTCAATCGCTTTTCGGTTTCATAAACATTTTGTGGGAGCATTTTATATAGAGCAGATCCGCCAACCGACATCGGCGCCCTGCAATTCTCTCCATCACGTGAAACGTTTATTAATATCGTTCAGCGTATACTAATAGACGCTACTTGGCACAGAACCATTAGTATACAATACGAGAAAATTGGTCACTATTATATCTAGCTAATCAGCCAAAATTAAAGTTTAAAAAAACCGTCTACAATTCGTTCTGAAACTAGCAAGTGACAAAAAGTCATTAGATACAATCCCAATGCCCAAAAGTTATTTCCCCTAAATTCCCTTCAAAGCTCACTCCAACATGTACTTTTTGTAACCCAGATGGCTTTGCATTTGTACATTTTCATCAAATCCTTCTCAACTATGCTACAACCGCTACATAATCAGCACTCAGGATGGTTGGGAATAGCAAGCGTGTAATAGTAGACGAGAGAATAAGTAGGCTTAGATATATATGGACTATTGAATATGTCTCGGAACCGGAATCGGTCATAGCATACAAAGCGTTTGAAAGCCCTTAAATGGTGGCCCATGATCTAACAAGGTAAGAACGTTACTTCTAATAACTGCGCACACGTTGACGGACCTGGGACTATATACTACTTTATCGCTACTTTGTAAAATTATTCCAAACTGTGTCAGACCTGACAGGAACACATTTAATGCTAAGTACTAGTTCAAGGATTTATACCGAAAATATACTAATGGGAGCTATTTTGGTAACAATGGTAGAGCAGACAACCCATACGAACCCTTGACAAAAAGTACATTTCTTTCTGGTACGTCTGCATGTCATTTCGGTACCGTAATATGGGTCGGATCTAAGCCAAGTAGAAGTATGATTGTACGCTACCTGGTCAAATCAAGTACTTGTAATACGGTAGTAACTCGACGATCTTTTAAATAAGTATCCTCTATTCTCCCAAGCGTAGTGTAGACTACATTTATAAAGACGCAAAATCAAATTTTAATCGTATTTTGAACTATCGGTTCTAATCAGTGATCGGTGGCCTCGCTGGGCCTGAAAAACCGTATCTCGAGACCATAACTGAAAGCCATTGCCAGCTTTAACAGCTCCAATGCTGCACACGATGTATATATGTTCATTAAGATTGCCATTTTCCAAACAAAAGCTTTAATTATTGTAATTATTTTTTTAATTGCCAAATTGTACCAAACATGGCACAATGCGCTGGCAACACACAAATCTTAGAACGAACGCTAATCAAACAATAATCGGAACCAGCCCAAATAAGCTCTCCGATGGGAGAGGTATTACAAGGAGATATTACTTACAAGCTATAGCTTTTGCCATTTCGAAACTTTGAAAATAGACTTTTGTAGCAATTCTAACGTTTCTTTTCAATTTAGCAAACACGATGTAAATTTAGTAAAGCGTACAGAGTTCATACAACATATAGATTTAACTGATTACGTCTGCATTATATTCAACCCTTTTTTAAATTCTTATAATGTTTAGGTACAATATATATATATATATAGTGTGCGTTTACAAAGATATATGAAAAGGAAAGTAGATGACACGAGGTGGCTACCGCACGTCAACTGCACAAAATGGGGTGTGCTGTTTATTTAAATGTTTGATGGGTACATCATAATCCTAACGCGGTTGCCCATCGCCTTGGCTGGCAGGTTGACACGGAACTTTGCCCGCACCACTCCCGAATTGCCGTGCGTCCGGAATACGCGACCCCAGATCGCGCGAACCTTCGACTTCTCCTCCCGCGATTTGCCAGGGATTCGCTTCAGGTTCTTGGCGCGGTATAGATAGACACAGCGTTTGCCCACGTAGAACCGGGCAGCTTGACGCCGATGACAGCCTGCAAAACGCAATCAACAGAGGCGACACAAAGATACAGAACGTTAGAGACCAAGTTGGGCTCGCTGAACTCGATTTAATTACTTGTCTCGATTAACTTAGGTTGCCCATAGGCAATCATCGCAATGTGTTTAAAGAGTGTGAGTATTTGGCTCAAACAACCTGCTTCAGTTAACTGATTAATATATGCAACTGCGCACCAGTTGGTGCGTAATTAATATAATTGGTAATGCTATATACATGACAAAACGACCACGTTATTCAGGTTATAAATTAAGATGCATTTTCTTCATGTTCATCTCTCGCTTTTTTCTATTTTTACCTCTTCATCAGCTTGCAATTCATGCTATGGACGATAAATTGACTGTAATCCTCATTTTTATATAGTTGCACTTAATGTACACTCGAGGTTTGCGCTCATAAACGTACATAATTATTACACATCATTATTGACATCCTTACGCACATCCTAAAGGCAGCTTATTGCCGTTAGGACCGGAAGTGGAACAATCAGAATCAAGCTTATGTCACCTATTACTGAACCACTTCAGAAATGTTTGTTAGAGTGGCAGGGAAAAGTGACCGAGGCCTCGGCTGAGGTAGCGCAGTTAGATGTGTACCTCGCCAGGGAGCTTTGGGATGGAATGGCATGCACTAGCCGGCACATGTGCACAAGGTACATTGTGCATGGCTACCATTACTTGGCGCGTTCGACTCAAGGATTTCCCCAAATTGGCGATCAATGTACGTTGCCGGTTCTGCTCGCAGATATGCGCTAAATACCATGCAGCAAGCTGCCAGACGCAACGGCGATCTTGCACTTCAGCGCCCGTTGGGACGGTCGCTGAAGTGTTCAAATTGTATATAATGATGATTGTATTGTAATTATGTACAATCTTGAAATGCAAAGTTATTGCGAAATAAACAATATGTATAGTGTATTATTATTGTCGTTCTTCAAACAAAGATGTTAAATATTGTGATTATTTTTGAATAGCCAAATTGTAACACACATCTCACATAGCACAATGCGCTGGCAACACACAATTCATAGACCTAACGCCAAATATCTAATCAAACGATAATTGGAACCTGCGCAAATAATTTCGATGGGGGCGATTCCTTCCGAATGGGGGATAAGAAGACGATATTACAGTGAAGCTGTAACTAAGAAAATAGCTGTTGCCCTGTCACAGCTTTGAAAATTATACTTTTTGAGAAAAGGAGGGAGATGACACGAGGTGAATACCGCACGTCAACTGCACAAACATAGGGGTAGTGCTGTTTAATTAAATGTTAGCCAGCAGATTGATTGAAAACTTTTCCCGCGCCATACCATGCGCAAATACATTTGGGCCTGACTTATTGCGATCTTCATAAAAACAAGTTGAGAATCGAGTAACGATGGTAATTACTTGTGAACCTATGACCTATAGTACCTGCCTGTGACAACTGAATTCAACCAGTTCATATGCTGTGTGCCATTTGGTATTATCTTTTTTGGGGGTTTGAGAGGTCGCGGAAATGCGTTATGCACTAGCGATGTCTGCCGCACAGCACATTAGTGTGGGACTCTCTCCCACCAAAACCGGGGTCCCCCCCGCAGGATCGGAATCGTATGGCATTACCTCGACATTTCTCATGTTACCTACTTTGATTGGTATCCCTTTGATCGATGCTTTAACTCAAATGGCGACATCCCAGCATCATGAAAAGCCTATTCGGGGCTAATGCTGTGGTGAATTGGACAGCGACGCATTATGTTCATCATGCGCCAGTAGTATTAGTTGACAATTTTCAAGACGGGATTTCGGTCAAATATTTCGTATCGAATCAATTTTGTAGGTAAATAATTACGTAGAACAGACATCACTACTTCTCAATCCGGGAAAACGTCTTGTGATGCAAGCAAAGTTCTGTGTTAGTGTGGCTTCAACCGAGCGCCGTCATTTATCTCTTGGTACATATTGTAAGCTGCCCATGAGGTCTAAAACTGCCGACGCCGCTTCAATTGAATACCCAAAAGAGCAAGCCATGGGAGATCTCATATGCATTTCGAACGCATGGTCCACCCACACTCCACCAGAAGCAAGGGCATGTATGACTGCCCGAACGTTAATTTAATCTATTCTCTAATGTACACAGAGAACCCACGTAGAAAAACATATTTAAAACAGCGATGCTTTCTAAGAGATGCTCCCTTGATCAGGAGCAATATTGTTCTCTAAAGTGTTCACGTCTACCGGTCACAACATATTTTAAATGCGCACACCGTCACAGTGCGAAAAAAAGGAACAAATACCAGTTGCTGCTCTAATAGGCAGATGCGTCAAACACATAATTCGTAGCTAACAATTCTTATCGCTTATTTGGAAGTGTTTTGAAGTCCAGGCAACGTTCAAATTTCGCCAGGCTATTTAAATTCAAGGATGTAGATAGCACACGCGAACGTCAACACCGGAAACTGAACGTAATAATAATTTTCGGCACAACTTGCACTCGTACGTATATCGACCAGATCACCAATTGCTGCTGTACTGCAGCAACGTGGACCTGAAGCTAGCTAAGGCTCATCATTGAGGCTCCTACCTTCGATCTTAAGCAGGGCGGTGTGCTCGCGTTGGTTCCTTTGGCCACGTCGGAAACCGGTGAAGACAGCCTTAGCGTGCAGGCGTGCTTTTGACGTGGGTCGCAAATGTCGCACCTCCTGCTCGACCGGGGCGGCAGCTGCTGCGGCCGCAGCCTTCTTCGACTCCTTTGGCTTGGTGGCAGGGCCAGCCGCCTGTGCCGGCGGGACCTTCTTCGACACCTTCTTGGCTGTGTCGGCCATTTTAGCTAACAACAGCAACAACAACAACAACAGAAATCACATGTTAGACGGGACCAGCAACCCATGCGTACACGACATAATGCAAACACTTCTTTAGCCATACGACTGAGCTCATTGCACGCTTGTGTTTGTTGTCGCCGCAACCGGCAATATTAATCAGTAATTATAATTAATCAGTAAGTATTGCGTACACATCAGCATGTGTTCGTTCGTTCGATAGTTTGTTACTTAAGTAGCCAAGAGAACAACTCAACAATGGCCCATCAAACCCAATCTGTTTGATATGAGTGATATATTAAATGTGTCTACGAAAAACGGCCAATCATTTGCTCTAAATTATTGAACAAGTTCTACGCTAAATATTTGGATTTGCAGATATCGAATATTTAGGAATTCGTCTCTCCGCTAACGAGATCATTAATAGTGGCAACAGCTTCGCTTTCAAGGCAAGTGCACACCAGCCGTGGATCTCCTCGTTGAACACAAACAGAAATCTTGAGGACACTGGTTCACCACAAATTAACGCATACAAAGACTGCGCATTTAGGTGTAGATTTGCAATTGTTGTCAGGCGGGGAAGCCGCTTGGTGGCATCGTTCTATTTCCAACGTGTGCACTTGCAGCCGGCCACAGCAGCCCGTGGTAATCCGAAACAAATCCTAGCCAACTTTCGCGCTCTGTTAAACAAAACCTCACCAATTGAACGCTAGGTTATTCACAGAGCCACTTCGGCACGCTCTCATTCAAAACTGGTGTTAGTTTTAAAAGAAATTGCTAAAAATATTTCAGCACAACACCCATACCGAAAACCAAGATGGCTGAAAAGACTGAGTTCAGCCGGAAGCCGACTTGTTTTGGTTTCGATTTGTCCGTTTGTTTACGCCGGATGCGAGTCGCCTGTGTGTGACCGCTGTGGCGGGAAATTCAAATGGCCAAATAGAACGTTATGTTCGATCAGAGAAAGGAGTTCACTTTGACTGAATGCGCCAAGCCGGCTCACACGTAACATTGCCGAATTCCGATAGCGTTTGACGGCTAAATGGGCGTCGAAGCGAAGACATGCGTCCTATGGTGCGCGATGCTTGTGTTTCGCCGTGCAGTTGCCGGTAGCAGGTGCGGTGGCTGCAGAACAGTCTGAAACCAGTGACTTGCGCGGTCGGACCAGAGAAAACCAGATACGAGGCTGGAAGGACGCGCAGCCCAAAAAGAGACGTCTGTTATGACGTTTTCCGATTAGAAAGCTGCGACAGCGTGTGGTCCATCCGCTAGAGGTCGTCGAAACGAATCTTCAATTTGCTCATTCGACGTTGTTTCGGCAGGCAGGTTGTCTTCGACTCATATTCGACGACGGTTCGGTCGCGAGCATCTTGAGCAAAATGAGGGCACTCGCCGCCGGTCTCCGGTCGTATCACTCTCTCTGTGGCAGTGGCGGAACTTCGAATCGTGCATTGCGCGGTCGTATCTCCTCCATCCTACTGAACAGCCGCCTCATGCATGAGGAGCGCTCGACCAGCGAGGCTTAAAACTCCGTTATTTGCTCTATTGCGTCAGCGGATCCTGGCAAGCGGGCCCATGACAGTCCATGAGTATATGCGAAACGTCCTGACGAATCCAAAGGTAGAGTCAGAGTTAGTTAGGCATTGGGCGACCGTTGGCGGGTCGTGCCGATTCGCATCCACTCGTCACCGGTCCTGTTACACTCTGCACGTGCATGTTTATCGCGTAGGCAAGGGAGAATCTATGTAGTTTGCTTGCACGCTGGAGCGTACACTATGCACCCACAAACGTTGTATATACGCGCTTCACTATATTATACATATATATATATATATATATATATTATATATATATATCTAACATCATACATATTATGTATATCTGTAAATATAAATATTATATATATATATATATATATATATACTATATATAATATATAAAAAATATATATATATATATATATATATACTATATAGGCATCGCTCCGCTACCCACAGGCTCCTTTTCGTTCCCGCTAGTTTTCGAAACAACTTCGGGATCTGCCCATGAGGCAAGGTCGCTTTTTCCAGAAGATTAGGTAAAACTTATCGGAATTTTGCGACAGGGGAGAAAAGAGCTCTTGGCTATCTACTTCAACGGCTACACTGGCCGTCCAACGCGGAAGCAATAATGGACGTAATGAAAAGCGACCTCGATAAGCTCGAATGGTAGTGCTCCTCAAAAGACCTTGTGTAGTGTGTTAGTAGCATATTCCTGTAACTCTAAATTGAATAAGAAATAGTATATATATATATATATATATATATATATATATATATATATATATCGACGTTGTGGGTGCACATCAATGTACAAGCAAACCACAATCTATCCTGCCTATGCAGTAAGGATGCAGGTAGATACTACACTGAACCTGCCTACTAGGTACAGACATTACCTGCTTTTTATATACGTATATAAATCCAATATATAAATAAAGCTATGCAAGAAGTATGTAAGAGCAACATGTGCTCCAAATTGAATTTGCATTAATACACGCCTTATGACGAAGTAGCTTACATGTGCCTATACTATTATGTCAGTTGAGCAAAAATCGCTATTCTCTTTTATGAGAGTTTTATCTCAGCATTACGTTACGACACAACGAGAAAACAGTGCCTCTTCTCTCACATGTGCTTTCGATGCACAGTGACGGATCTTGTCCAGCCGATTCTTAGGTTCGATAAAGGCTTACAGGTAACTGTGCTTTTGTGATATAGCTCGTTGTCGTCGTTATCTGTTCGAACCGTGCTTTTGATGATTACCGATGTCGTTCGCTGGTGATCTAATACCGTGCTGCTTGATTGGCAGTTCTTCAGTGTAGGAGAGAAATATCGGCCAGTACAGGCAGCGATGTGTATGTGGACGTCCGTGGCATAATCTGTTTGTCATATCATTGAAAACATAGCTAGCTAAAATTGGCCATCTAGAGGTTATAGCTTCCCTCCTGTTTGCTGCAGTCCGGATACTACATGCATCGCGACGTTTTCGGTGCCAGTGGTGACTTCACGACCTCGCCTGAGGTTTCGCAGATGTTCGGCGAGATGATAGGCGTATGGTTCGTCCACGAGTGGCGTAAGGCTGGATCTCCAGGAGACGTTCGACTGATCGAGATGGGCCCCGGTCGAGGGACCCTCACTGAGGACATCCTTCGTGTGTTCGCCAAGTACGATGAGCTAGTCCGAACGCTCAGCGTGCACCTCGTCGAAGTGTCTGGCCATTTAGCGAAGTTGCAGCAGGAGCGCCTATGCGGCGGCGTTGTAAGTGCAGGAGGAGATGATGCCGGTGGGAAGGAACCGTTTTTTCAACAGGGAAAAACAAAACGAGGTGTTCCCATCAGTTGGTATCGCGATATTCGGGTGGTTCCGCAGGGTAGCTACGCCATGTACTTAGCGCATGAGTTTCTCGACGCTCTGCCGATTCACAAGTTTGTGCAAACGGAACGGGGCTGGCGAGAGGTCCTGGTCGACCTTACGCCGCAGCCGACGGCAGCAGGGTTAAATCTTCGCTTCGTGCTCGCGCCCAACGCCACTCCGTCGACGATCTTCATCCAGCGTGACGAAAAGCGCCACCATGTCGAGGTGTGCCCGGAAGCGGGTGTCTTTGTCCAGCATGTCGCAAAACGCCTCAACGATGACGGAGGCTCCGCCCTCATAGTTGACTATGGCCATCTGGGTGACAAGGGCGATACGTTCCGGGCGTTTCGCCAACATCAGCTGCACGATCCGCTTTCCCTGCCTGGCGACGCAGACCTCACGGCCGATGTGGATTTTGCCTATCTCCAGCGGTGTGTGCAAAATCAGGTTAGCGTCGTGTGCGTTTGTATCTATATGTGCGTGTGTGTGTATCTATATTGCCTAACTGTTTGCCAGGGCGGCTAGCCACGCCAAACCGACCAATGTCAACAATCATGCTGTCACAAGGACTGTTGGGGAAACCCTAGATATCTCAACATATCCGTCTAAGCCGCCGCTCTTAGCGCCCCTGATATAAAAGGCTGAGAGGTGTATTTAGGTATACATGTCGAGCGAATAGTTATTCCATTCATCCTAATGAAGCAATGTCGCAGCGGCAATAGATGGGCCATGTCGGATGTGAACCTATGCTGGCGGCCTAACATGAAACTGTAGACGAACGGGCAGGATGGCACAGCGTAAGAATGTTATAATAAAATTATATCAGTAAAACATTGTAATATCCTTTAGACGGAAATAACTTAACCTAAAAAATACAAATGGAAAATTTAACCAAACATAATTAGTACTAGCAATTACTTTTAAAGATCAATACCAAACGTGTCAATGAACCGATATTCTATATGCTTAAAGTATAAAAAATATCGATTCATTGACACGTTTGGTATTGATCTTTAAAGGTAATTGCTAGTACTAATTATGTTTGGTTAAATTTTCCATTTGCATCTTTTAGGTTAAGTTATTTCCGTCTAAAGGATATGACAATGTTTTACTGATATAATTTTATTATAACATTCTTACGGTGTGCCATCCTGCCCGTTCGTCTACAGTTTCATGTTAGGCCGCCAGCATGGGTTCACATCCGACATGGCCCATCTATTGCCGCTGCGACATTGCTTCATCTCTCTCTCTCTCTCTCTCTATTTATATACATATATATATATATATATATATATAATATTATTTACATATATATATATATATAAATATTTATATACATATATATATATATATATATATATATATATATATATATAAATAGAGAGAGCGAGAGATAGTCTTGCGCCAGGCCAACAGACCAATTATTGTTATCCATTTCGATTTGTTTCTTAGTTCTTATGTTATCGTTGTTGTTTCAATTGCTATTCTTCTTGCGGTAGTCATTGCCATGCTTGTTTATGTTAATATTGCTGTTGCTATTAATGTAGCTAAAGATGTTCCATGATCAGTTTCAATTCCTTTCTTTTCTGTAAGTGTTAGCTAGTTTAACATTATTTCACGCATTTCGTTGCCAGGCGGTGACGTTCGGGCCTGTGAACCAAGGCAATTTCCTCACGGAAATGGGCATGGGGATTCGGCTGCGAAAATTGCTCGAGGTGGCCAAAAGTCGAAGTGAAGCCGAACTGCTCGTCAGCGCCTACGACATGCTCGTCAACCCAAACCAAATGGGCGAGCGCTTTAAGTTTATGGCGATGTTCCCCAACGCAATGGCAACAGCGCTCGGTTTAGATCCACCGGCCGGGTTTCTAGCACAGTCCACGAATGACAGTCAATTATAGCAGCTTTTTGATGTCATTAGCCGACGACCCTCTGGCCGACATGCACTCCAGTCGGAGTTTTTGTTTTAACATAACATCATTTTTATTGTCACATAAAAGGGTGTGTGGTACAATCATCATAGTCACATATGCACTGTTATCAATATGCGTACTTCTGAAAGAAAACCGTGACTAATCGCCAAGTATGCGAGTGCTATTTGAATTTGCATGTGCCCATTTAGCCATACGCCAAGCAAACAATCCAATTGAGAACTCATTTAGTTGGAACTGTTTACATTTTTAAACGCAAGTGCACCTGTGTATCATGATGGTACACCATACAAATTTGTGGTCCGTAGTACTGTAACTATTGGAAAGAAAAAATTATATATATATATATATTCCCGTTTATCCCCGGATCCCACAATTATGATTAATTACATTAAATACATGATATATATATATATATATATATATATATATATTACGGTTACTTTCATCCTGCCAGAGGCTGCTCGAATTATAGAGTTTAATCTTGCCCGGCGGTAATAATAATCGTATGAGGGCTTAGCACTGTAGAACTTTGGCCTTATGAACACAAATAAGTGTCCGATATACTAAGCTTATAAGATTGTCTTTTTATACATTTTTGTTGGCTAGTTTAGATTTGTTTTCAGAAGTTCTTGTCTCCGATAATCCTGAAAAAAAATTTACATGCACACATAACTTGAATACAACAGGTAAGAGGTCGACCACCACTTGTCTGGGGTTTAATGCAGTAATAGAATAATAGTTATAATCATATTATATAAGTATAAATAGTGTCTTAACTGGTACGTACCCAAGCTTGCTCAAGTCTGGCGCAATGAGTACACACGCAGATCTGCGAACTTGTAGGTTGTCTGTTGCTTAGTACGCACACGCTCTCGAAGATTGGTTAGGGTAAGTCAAGTTGCAATTGTAAATAAAAACTTTGCTGCATTTGGCAATACTCGAAATTCGGCGCAGTCACTAAGAATCACAGACGGACACCACGTAATAACGTTAATTTGAACCAACCAGCTCAAGACCAAGACAGAAGTTACGGTAGTGTTATCATTACGTTTCCTACTGCAGCAGTTACCGATTCTGCTTCAACTCTCGCTGTGACAACGTTTACGCTTCTAGAGCAATGGCTTTATTTCAAATCGGGGCAAATTATCTTCACGTGAGTGGTTGTCGCACTCCTAGTAGTATCGTAGTAGATAGGATGGGAAGGCAACAAAGACAACGCCTTTTATATGCCGAGAACTTCTTAAAAATTAAAAGCCAAGTTCTTTCTTGAGTTTTTCTCACTCCTATAGTTACCTCTGTGTTTGCTAGATAGTTGACTATCGTGTCGAGTTTGGACCACCAAGTAGTTTAATTGAACACTAGTTTAGTGCAGTGATCACAAACGTTCCACCAACGCCTTTTGTTAATTTACTGCTTAAGCGGAATTGAATTCTAAACATTGAGGATGAACAGTTAACTTATTGGATAAAAAATAAAAACAAATCTCTGGATAATACATGATTAGTGCACAGGGAATAGCTTGTGAACATTTTGCTAAAATGAGTCTGAGATAGTCTCGTGAACGATAAACTTCCGCGGCAGAAGGGAAACGTAACCACCGTCCTTATAATTGTGTATCTTATACAGAGAATAGAATAAGTAACGCCAAGGTTGTTCAACGTACTTTCGATACCACTTGCCGCGAAGCTACCGTTGGAGCGCCTTGAATGATTTGGCGTTCAGGACTTGCTACGCAACGTCGCAGTTGCACATTTTACGCGAAGGACGGCTATCTCGTGTTCGGAAAACACGTGCAAATCGGAAGAAATTACCTCATTGGCCTATCTAATCGCACAATCTAAAAGCGTAGTACATAGTACACACAAGATTGCTACTAAAAAGTACAGCTCTAGTTAAAGCACCAAGACAAGTAAGATATGGGCTTCGATCCGCATTTTCGGTACGTATGAATTCTGTCGGAGTACACGCGCGGAAGTTACTGCAGGCATTACGAATATGAAGGTATCGGCCATCTATAGGATTTACTTTCAATATTCCGCAACGAATTGTATTACACGAAGATTAGATGTGAAGGCAGGAAATGCAGGAAGCAGCGCTATATATATATATATATAATTCAGAATATAGCAAGCAATATGTCACAATAAAGCCAGCAGCACCTTCACATATGCTTTATTAAGAAGACGGGCATGCAGTGGAGTGCATGCTTAAAAAGCATTAACCGTATCTATCTAGGATTTGAAATAATGTCCACACATGTTAATATAGATATTTATATATATATATATATATATTTATTTATAATTTGTATTTCACTTATATCAACTGGAATGACTTGCGCTTATATGCATTAATCAGACTTATAGTAACAAACATATGTACAGGGATACTGCCACGCAAGTTGTCGTCACGTTGACGACTCCCTGCGTTGGACAGTTCCACGCTTGAAAGCGAAGCTCTCTCTATCTTGCTCTCGTCCAGGCACGCTCTCTGTTTTTTAAATTTCTATCGGGTTTGATCTATTTCTCTCTCACTGTCGACGAAGCTTTGCTCCGTAGGCATCCCACGGCTATCTTTGTCTTTTCGTTGCACCTCATTCGTGTGCTAACACATTCAACTACTATCACGGTTATGTCACTTTCTCTTCGGCAAACTCGCCCGCGCAAGAGTGTGCAGCTTTTTCGAACAAGTACAATCGCGTGACATACATTTTTAAACGTTACTAAGGCAGTAAGTACACCTGTTCCTAACAATATAATCGTTGAGTTGGGAACCATGTTCCGAGTCGGTGTCTGAGAAGAATACGATTTAAAGACACATCACAATATTAATACACATATATATATATATATATATATATATATATACTGAGAGACTCAAAGTTACAACGATAAATACTGTCTGTGAAATGGTAATAACGCAAATGAATCTGAAGGACTGGGCCTCGTTTGTTCTCACTTAACACATTGCGAAACACTGGTTCAGGGAGTTTTTGCGTTCAATCGCACACTACCTTGGCAGTGTCACACTAAAAGCGATACTAGTCTCAACAGTAGTCACATACGAACAATAAATAACAATTTATAACGACGGTTGTCAACTGTCTCACGTACTATGTATAAAGAGCCTTAAAGAGCTCATTTGGTTAAAGAAAGGTCGATGAAATGACTGATGACCATATGCCCTAGTGAGCATGCAACAGTATATAGCACCTGGATATATCCCGGCGAGCTGACAGTGCGACGAGGCAGGAGACTTTTAGAAAAAAATCCCTGCACTGAATCTAACCCTGTATGATTAGATGGGCGGTTGTGTGATGTGCACTGGCATCCACTATGTCGATGAAATTGAGCGTAGCAGCACCAATTACTTTAGGTCTCATGGTCGTCAAAGAAATGTGTCGGTGTTTGTATTGTGTTAAGTAGAAGACGCGACGTTATAAGACATAGGTATAGTTTGTTAAATAGATATGAAGGGTTACTCTGGCAAGCATCTGCGGTCAAGCAAGAAAAGCAGCATAGTAATCCAAGCTACTGAACTGCGTCTCTCTCTGCCGGACACCGCCTCAGACCTGCTCCGCCTGTCAGCTGATTAAAATAACTAGGTGGTCATTTATACGGCGCTAATGTACGACGAACATCGATTGTGTGACGCAGTGATGCCCCACACATATCTCGAAAGTGAAGAAGTGACAATGGCACGTTGTGAAGCGTGTTACAACGATTGTTTTCTGCTTGCACGTGCGTCCGTGTTTCGGTACGGGTTGCTGTGTACATTCTTCATGTGTATCTGTGTGTGTGTGGGGGCGGGTGAAGGAGGGGAAGCCTAATCTAATCAGATGCACATCCTTCAGTAAGGCAGTCGATGACCTTTGTCAGGTTGATCGCTGTACCTGACACAAAGCCGCTCAAGCCGAACAGCATAATAAAGATGTCCTTAACCACCATCCCGTACCACCATTTCCTAGGTAGGTCCTCATCGTCATAGTAGGTGAAAAGCTCGATTATCGGCGGAATGATGAGCGCCAGTGACGATGACGCCAGGGCGCCGACGAGCGAAATGAACAACTCCAGCTGAGGAATGGTCATGGCGAGAACGAATGTAAACGCGACAAGACACGAACGCAGGCCCAACTCGATGTAGAGTACCTGCCGCTCCGAGTAGCGTGATGCCAGAGCCCATCGCTGCTTTATCCACGGCCAGAAGATCTGCATTGGCACGTACATTTGCAGGGCGTACGAGAGGAAGATTGATACGGCGAAAATACCTCGAACCGATTCGCTGAGCCATCCGTCAGGGAAGTTCAGAGTGATCGAGCCTTTGGTTAGATCGCCGTATTTCAAGTAGCCAAAGAATGCAACAGCTGTATACAAGATCACTACAAGAGACATGCCAGTGTTCATAACACCACACGAGCCCGTAAAGTCTTCGGGATGGAGCATTTCATTTTCCAACGGCAATACCTGTAAGGACATAACATAAAATAGAACAATTTAATATAATTACTATTTTATGAAGATGTGCCTATCCATCGGCATATCGGCTCTGTCTATAAGAGTCCATACCAAAAAAGTGCTCGCATGCTTATGGCCTATGACCCATATACACGTGCGGGCCAGCAACCGTTTACTTGACAGCGAGTGTAAACAAATTTCGCACAATTTGTAGTCTAAATATCTTCAAAAGGGGCATTTGTCTATTTGCATGCATAATTAGCTACCTGTCCTCTGGAAGTCTTTATCTCGAAAAAAATATACATTATTATTATTCGTGTAATACGAAAAATGTGACGAAAAAAGACTCACAATTCCAATGCCTTCAAACGCATAGATAGCTGTGCCGAAGTACAGGGGCAATGTCGTTATGTCCTTAGCCCACGGAACCGAAGTGATGTTAGGAAGGCCGTCCTTGAGGATCATGTAGAAAATGAGGACCATGCCACCCATCTGCAGAAGATTAGCTATCGTTGATGCCATCGCAAGTGTTTTTAGGCTTCGAATAAAGTTGTACAGAATCATGAACGGAAGAAGGATTAGAAGGTAAGAGTGAATCGACAAGTTGTCCGAAGGATGTATGTGAAGAACACCTGAAAACGAAAAGGAAAGGTACATTTAGTACTTTATAGGGCTTTCACAAACGAATCGAAAATATTCCAAAGGCGATGGTGCATTGCTCGGTGCTTAGTCGCAAGTCAAGTACTGCCTTCGGGTATAAGCAATTTAGTATAAAACAAATATTAGATTCATTCACAACATTTGGTGATGCATGTTCATACACGTGCTATCGCGTAGAATCCACCACCTGTTTGTAAGAGGCGCATCGTTAATCATATCAGCAGAGTTATCAAAAGTATCTCAAGTTAGATGGACACGATTATTAACCTTGCATTTGATCTAAGTACTTTTGCGTACCAGTAAAGAGTCAGTTCTTTCCGTTAGATGATTGCCAACAAACAGCATCTTACGAGCGCTGAGAAGTCGTATTGTCAAAAGTCTTGAATTTGAAATTGAAATCGTCAAAATTCTCTGCTGGCTCTAGCCATGACCTAATAAGGCCAAATAGGACATGCTACAACAGACAAGGATAAATGCAGCAGTATACAAAGGTTAGCCCGTAAACATCTTACAGAAAAAAAAACGTATATTTATATATATATAGCAAACGTGTTTGTTGTATAATCCGTTAAGCAAAGCCGCTATAAGCTTACCTTCAGCGACCTTCTGCACACTCGTCGCGACGAACACAAAGTATACACAGCAGAAGCCGATTTGCGTGAGAATCAGGAAGCCGTTGATAACTTTCCCCATGACACGTCCAAACCGACGAGTAGCGTAGGGACCAGTTGAGACGGCTTCCTGGGTCACTCCTGCAAAGTCTAATGTCCGAACCCCCTTTCTGCAAATGAGCCACAACATAAAAACCGATCGAAAGCGTTACATTTTGCAGATTGCTTCCTTTTTAATTATCAGTCGCTGCAGATGCATCAATGGTAATGGGTAATAATATTCAATCGAAACTGCTAAACTTTCTTCTCCTTTCGAACACGACTTCGAATGATGTAAATATGAATCCTGAAGGATGTGCCTGAGAGATCGAACACCCACTTAGTCGACACAGGCGGACGATTACACACCTGTCGGCGAGGATTCGGTTGCATTTGAGTAGCACGTGCATACAATGAATGCAGATGACGCCCATGATGACAATTCCCACGGAACCAGCGAGGAGACCGGCGTTTTTTAGCGCCGAGGGCATCGCCAGCACTCCCGTGCCGATGTTGCCCTTCAGAAGGTGCATCATTGTTTGACCGTTCCTGCAGAGCCGATAGAGTGCGAGCGGTTAATGAACAAATATATGAACACAAACAAACATACCTCAGACGAGACGTCTAAATTAACCATACAAACTTAGGGTACCTCAATAAGAATCCAGACAATACGGAGTCTACCTATCCTTGTCCGAGCACATAATGAGGCTATGTGACGGCAGCAGAGGGAAAGTCGGAGCCGAGTAGCCAAAGAGCTCTCAATGTGACCAACTTTACTCACGTGGTCAAAGCGTGACGCGCCACTCCTTCGTCTCCAAGCGGTGATATTTCTTTTGACGTCTCACCAGCTCCAAGCGTTTTGGCACTCTCGACGGAACTGATAGAGTTTGCTCGCAACAGCGAGTCCATCTCGCGTTTGTCCTTCGCGCTCGACATTGCCTGGAAAACGAAAATGAGGACTTGCTCATTTAGCTACAGTGCGTCTGCCTGCTACTTCTGCTACAGTAGGAATCTGACAGATTTGAATAATATCTGCCATACTGCTCTAAGTAAAGTAAATATTACATATTATTCTTATTACTAATCCCTATTTTTTTATTAGTTTTAAGTTACGACAAGCTCCTACATACGTAAATATGATATCGAGTGGAGTTGTTTGTAGACGAACCACGACATCTCTATCAGAGCGTCGAATTCCGGCATCACGACTTTTCAACCATAAGGGTCTAAGATCTATTTGTATTTGAATTTCAGGTCTAAGGTCTATTTGTATTTGAATTTCAGGTCTGCGCCTCAAACAATGCCGCTAAACATACGATTAGCTGACTCTAGATAATTCATTTATTTATGCTGGTTTGCCGGCAGCATACAGGGAAACTAGTAAAAACAATTTGCTGGGCGCCAATGACTTCAACCGTCACAGAACGGCTCCCAATGTATTTCAGTTTCATTCATACCGCATGGTTTCATAGTGTGACAAATATCTATGGAAACTGTTGAAACTCCGGTAACAAACAAGTGGCCCATCGAACCCGCCCCGAAGTGGGTCCACCAGAGATCAATCCTATCGTGGATGACATATCAGCTTGAAAAGTATAGCATACAACAGGGCCACCACGGTAGAAGAGCAAAGCAGCAAGCCAGCCCTGCACGGTATGTTCTTCAATGATAAGAAGATAAACAACGACAACACCAACGTACCCCGACGAGCGCCCTTTACTACGGTGAATTCATACTTTGTTCAGAAAAGAATACGAGTAGAGGATGGTGATTGCGTAAGGGCACACGCCAAATTTCACAGACAAAGGGCACACCGAAAATCGGCGTGTTGCTACGGCACGTAGAACGTGGCGACGGCCGCTTCGTTTTCCGTCACAGAGAAGCGTCGCGTCATAATACAAATACAGATATATGTATGGAAGAGCGAAGCTTGAATGTTCAGTATCTGACCAGATCGAGTAGAGCAAGTGACAGTGCCCCAATACAACTGTAATCTACTTGTGATCGTCTGGCTCTGTGAACTAGAATTGTCTGCAAGTTTCGAAAAAATGCTATGCAACAAACCGCATGGCAGCTTGACATATCGACACACAAACACGCCCAGAATCGACAAACGATGCCGAACGAATGCTTCTAAACGAGGGTGAATAGTTCTGCATTTGGGAGAAGAGATGATCTGCATCATCTCTTCTGATACCGCCATAAGCGACTCCGAAGGCGACGTGAGCTCAGCTCGTAAAATACTTTGGGTCCGCCGCATCGTCGTAGCCGAAAGCATACTTTACATTTGTTTGCCAGCTGCTGCTGCTACCGCCGCCGACATAAATACTACACCGGCTAGAGGATATCAGAGATACAAAATATTAACCACACACTTCAATGTACATACGCCAAATTAAATGCCCTTTAGCGTGCGTATACACGTGTTAATATATATATATATATATATATATATATATATATATATATATATATGCACGTACGATAGCGCGGTAACTGTGTTCGGCAAAAAGTACGTAAACAGACTCTGCCGGTGGCAATAACGTCGATACTGCCGTCTAGACCCCGCTCAAGTAACCAGTAGGTCACGAACGCAGTGTAAACTCGAGTTTTGAACTTCCTTTGTGTTGCTATTCGAAGCTAGGAATTAATGAGTTGATTAGTCAGTCGGCCAAACTGGTTGTGCTGAGTAGTACTAACCAGAATGTACTGTCGTTCACTGGCTAGTCCACTATCAATCGAGGCTCGGCCGCCCTCAAGGCTGCTGCTGTTGTCACTTGACGCCGAGGATGATCTCGTAGTGTTCTTGTTACTACTACTACTACTACAGCTATTTGTCGTTTTTGTGTTGTTGTTCGCCGGCCTTGTAGGGGCTGAACCGTCGTATCGTTTGATGACCATGCTGACTGACTGACACTGTGCTGGAGCGGGGAACCGGAATGAAGGAAGAGGTAGCTTCCGTTGACAGGTTTCAGGTCGATGCACGTTCGACAAGAGGAAGAAAACACGAGAGGCTTGCGCCGCTGGGCTGAGACCACCAGAGAGATCACCGTACTGCTTGTTGTCTACAGAGTGCCGGTTAGAGTTGTATGTTCGGATCGGTCCACTGTCAACCACATGTGCGATCGGCCTACGCTGACAAACGATTACCAAGAATCGTCGTAGCAGAAGTTGTGAGTAACTTGCATTAGCCGAACTTCAGCACGAAACACACTCGAGGTGACAGGTTTCGGCGTTACGCTGAAAACGGCGTTACGCCGGCTACGTCGGCGCTGCTCGCCGGTCTCCGAACACTTGCGGGGTGTCTCTGGTCCTGGGGTCTTTCGCTTCCAGCTGACAAACAAACGGAGCTGTCAGGTACAGGCACAGGCAGTTTGCCGCTCAATCAATCCGCCTCTTCGAAGAAAATCTCGTCGTAGCCATTACTGTGATGAGGGTCATTGTCAGTTTCGTCATGTAACAGACTAGAGGAAAAGAGAGAGAGGAGAGAGAGAGAGCCAAGCACAACGTTCTCTCACACGCCGACTTGCGCGTAGTCCGAAAGTTGGCCGATCTTGAGTCCAGTCAGCCGAGTCGTAGCGACGTAGCTGCTAGTCGTGGGCGCTAGTAGACTAACGTGCCACGATCTTCATCATGAAAAACGTCGAACGAGAGATTCGATATAGTCCGGCGTGATGAATGAAACGTGTTTGTTGTACTACTCATCTATCTGCACCAACGATCAGAGGAATGCATCCACAATGTTCGTGGCGGAAGTTGTAGCGGCACGTTCAGCAAGCAGAGAAGTTGTAACCAGCTCCAGTCAGCCAGGCAGGCAGCCAGCTAGCCAGCCAATGACACGAAAAGCACACACAACAACGGGGAAGATGTGCAGCCGATGTGCGCCGATGATCGATCACAAATGCTGTTCGAACGATATGTTCATATGAGAGTGGACAGTTCAAGTAGTCGAGTGGCGTCTTCTAATATGTATATATAGCGGGATCGACCCAGGTCGTTCGTTGTCAGACGACAACCTGTGTAAGAGAGCGCCACGGGCTGGCTAGAGGGCGGGCGGGAGGATGGACGGGCGGGCGGTCGCCGGAGGGAGTAGCGGCAACTAAAAGAGAGACGGAACAAGACTGGAAACGTCAGACGGCAGACCTGAACGTATCTAGGTAGGTCCGGCCTCTGGGCTTGCTCAGTAGCGGCAACGGCAGCAGCAACATCAACATCATCCTGGTTACTGTGACTATTCACTAGTTTTCAGGTCCCTCTCAGGTCTCTGTCTCTCTGCCCGTCTGCCTGTCTATATCTCTTTCTTTCTCGCACACACACTCTCTGTATCTCTCTTTCCCGCCCTTAACTCTGTCTCTCTCGAACTTGCAATTTTCCATGCGTGCCCGTGTAACTGGCGAGTTCTCGTAATTCCGTCGGCGGCGGCGGCTCGGCCGTCTGTTCTCCGAGTCAGCTGCATGTAGGCATCGTTAGCATATTACAGCAGTGAGTGACGGCAAAACAAAACATGAAAAATGACGAACCGTTGACGACGACGACGACAAGGAGGTCGACAGCCACCGACCATATAGAGAAACATCGTGAGGAGGAGATCCCCCTGATGCCAGTGGAAGATTTTCACTTCCACGTGCGCCCCGACCGCCGCCGTTGCCGCTGCTGCTGGCGCAGCTGTTTTTGTTGTTGATAGTGCTGATGATCCGCGCCGCCACCGTTGTAGCTGTTGCTATTGTTATTTCTGTTGTTGTTGTTGTTGCTGCTGTTGTTGTGCTGATGGCGACGATGGTGTTGATGATCATGGTACTCTAGGTGTTGTTGTTGCTCTTGCAGAGTTGTTTCCAACGTTGATACCAATGATGCTGATGCTAATAAAGCTGTAGTTGTTGATGTTGTCGCTGTTGTTGTTGTTGTTGTTGATAACGTCAATAACAATAACAATAATGTTGTCGTCTCGACGACGCTAACTATTTCCACCGGAGGACAGCTAAATAGAACAACGACAAATCACTAAGCATTGCTCATGTTATTGGTGTTGTCGTTGTTGTGGTTGTTGTTGTTGGTATACCCGGACCGCGAAGTAGCGGCAGCTGGACAAGCAGCAACGGAGGAGAAGGAGAAGCTCTCAAGTGTGGCGGGAGGCGACGCATCGGCGGCAAGCGCGTGGCAGAGCAGCAATGACACGGTCTCATACGAGAGAAACTCACGTAGAGCAGGAGAGCGGGAGAGAGAGATGGGAGAGGCAGGGAAAGTGTGAGAGAGAGAGAGAGAAAGAGAGGGCGAAAGCCTGAGAAAAGATTACGGAACACGGAGAAATTCCTGGACAACAACGCAGACGCCGCCGGCAGCCGCGACGGAACGGGAGCTGAGAGGCCGCATGGTAGTATTGTATTATTAGTAGTATTTTTCATGTTGCTGTCGTTGCTGCTGTTGTTGTTGCTGCTGTTGTTGTTGCTGCTGTTGCTGTTGTTGTTGTTGTTGTTGCTGCTGCTGCTGCTGCTGCCGCTTTGCAAATCGATGTTTGTCCTTACGAATATGATATCATGATCCGTGTGATCACAATTATTGGGACGCAACAATCTCGGCGGCAACGGGGGTAGTCCTGGGGCTCCTCGAACGGAAGGAGCATCATCATCGACATCATCATCGATGATCTATCTAGTGACATAGATCATCATGATGATCTATCTCACCAACCATCTCACGATTTAACGAAACTCAAATGGCTTGTTGGACAGCTAGCTCAAAGATTAGCAATAACAGTCATATAGTAAGTAGCAACAACAGCAGCAGCTATAGTAGAACACAATGACTGGCGGGTACCAATTGCAAACCAAAGCAAGCCTCTCACACAATCTTCGTTGCACAGTAAAGCCGGGAGATTTCGTCACTAATAATCGATCCAATTCGCTCGCTAGTAAGAGTTGTTGTGGTGGCGACAGAGGTGACGAACTCAAAGACGTGCCCGCCACCCATCAACGTTTTGGTTAGCAAACGTTACCGCGGAAAAAAATATATGTATGCACTGGGCCCCAGCCAGTTGGACTGCATGTCTGGCACAAGTCGTCATGGCTGACCGGATTGCAATCACTTGTGCTGGCGAGAATTGTGCTTCACTCGCTTCAGGGCTAAGTTATGTTCAAAATATTTGAATAAATCCGTACGTCGCTACATAGGCATGTAACGGGGTAGCTGACAACAGGTAAAGTATAGATAGATAGAAAGACCGATGAATCTATAGATTGATAGATGCCTAACCACATAGAGATATCTCGATCGAGATAGTGCATCTTGTTGCGTACACGGCCAGCCAATGCGAGAGCCGGTTGGCGACGACGACGACGACGACGACAACGACAACAACCACCACGCCGACCCCGCAGATACAGTAGTGTAGTGTAGTGGGGGGACTCAATGATCGCTGATGTTGCTACTGTCGCCGCAGCCGGCCAATATTGAGTTTCCCACCCAGCTGAGCTTGTCAACGCCTCGAACGGCGTTCAACAAGATTAAGAGACGGCCCAAATAAGATACGTGCAGCAAGCACTCTTTATGGCACGGGCCATCGAACCCGTAAGTGCATCGCGCTAGTCGGAAAAACACACTAAAAGAGACGAGAGACGGGTCGAGATTTCATGAAGTTGTCTATTTGTCCAATGAGTTTTTGTTGGGGTGCACCCTATGTAAGTACGCGACGCGCCGGCGGGATTCTCTCGTGGGAGGGTCGCCTGCGACTCGACTTCGCACGACGGTCATGCAGAGCCGTGGCTTCAGACCCACTACCAGACGCATAATAGATAGATAGCACGAACTTGTTTATTGAGTAAGCCAGCTATTATTATGTCTAATCGACGCGCCTTTCATATTATATATATATATATATATATATATATACGGTAACTTATAGAAGACTATCGAACATCAATGAGATTAACCGATGTATATAATATATATATATACGAGTATATATATATATATATAGACACATATATATATGTACAATACATATGCAGAACTGAAAGCAACTGGTGGCAGATTTCGTCTTCTATATTAACGAAACGTGTATCTTACTTTGGAGGGCGGCAAAAGCTAGTTGAGCCGATCACAGTAAACAATTGTGACTATTGTTTGGCCACTAGGAAGAAACTCGTGCCATGCCTTTAGCGCTGTGGATGGTCGTAGAGTTATAGTTTTGGGCGTGAAGACGAATAAAATAATTTCATTTTTGCGAATTCTTTTCTAAACAATCATGTTGTATCTTCTGGCCGGCGTTAGATGTCTTCCAGCAGAAGCTAAATTTTATGAGACTGGTTGTCTCGCAATGCCACATTTTATACTCCAATTTCGGTAAAAACACCAGTGTTACAAATTGTAGTAATTTCACTCTCACTCCGAAACAAGACTTCTCAGAGGCCATGTTCCATTGGAAAAATATTTTCTTTAATGAGCTCTACAATTCTTATCATAGATCTTCAGAAATGTTTATAGCACCCTGTATTTATGTATATATATTTGTTTGTTTTTTGTAACGATATGTTTTAAAACAAAGGCAATCCAAGAAGTCCTCTAAAAATTATGTTACTGTTAGACCAAATATATACATATATATATATATATATATATATATATATATATATAATTATCTAGGTGGACCGAAAAATTGCTCTGGGGATCGAAAAAACGAACTTCAAAAGCTCGTGCCGACTACGACACCAGAGATACGTTCTTCGGAAGTAACAAAAACAAGTGTCATGTGGATTGCTTTGCATTAAGAGTGTAGCAGGCCGCGCAACATGTCAGATCCATTACAAGATGGATTGCCTCATTAAAAATAAAGTACTATGGGCACCAATGATGCAAAACATTCTGGAGGCAAACTGGCGGAAGATAAGGGCATTAACTACAATGCAGTACATCATATATTCAGAAGACCAAGTTCACAGGTTAATGGGCAAAGCGTGTCTGATGAGGTGGGGAACCCGGGGGTGACCACGGCCGCTTGATCCGATCGGCACCCGCCACAGCTCCTGTCAGTCCGTAGCACTATTAAATAAAGATCCGAACTGACAAAGTGTGAAGCTTAAGAGGGGAGGTGTGTTTAGTAGGTATGAGTCTCGGCGGAACAAAATCCAGCCGTCGGGGCCGAGTCCCTCACTGCGCGGGTAGGCTCCCATGCTATGTCCGTCGCGCCAGGGCGCATTCACTCTCCTCCAAAAAAAACAAAAAAAATTACATCATATATTGCATCAGCATTTATACATAAAACTGTTCAAACTGGCTAATACATGAGCTAATTATTGAGAGAAACTGACACGCGTGCCAATTTCGGAAACCAGCGTGGAACATTTAAGGCAAAACCCTCAGGTTTTTGGAGCCAATTCGTAACAGCCTAAAACACCTCTTCAGAACGGGCAGATGCCACCAGGAAGTGACAGCGCGCGGCCTCCCACCAGGGTAAAGAGGCACGTCTCGACCGAAGAGGTTTTCAAGGAAGACAGTTTTCAAGGATGCAAGGAGTATACTATTAATTGACAACCTTTCTACAGGCGGAGGGATAACTCGGGAGTACTTCGCAACAATCTTGGACCAGCTGAAGAAACATAAAACACTACGGCCCCCGATTCTGAAGAGGACCGTGCTGTTTCTCCGCGACAATACGCATATTTTAGTCATGACAAATTTACCGAATTAAAGTATCAAAATGAAGGATATCCTCAATCTTCTCTGGACTTGGCACTATGCGAATATTATATATATATATATATATATATATATATTTACACACCCTTTAGCAGGTTTTTTTTATATATAAAATTTCGCAGGCGGAGAGAAATAAGTGTCGAAAGTATGCATCTATGGGAGACTCTACGGACTTTGTAACTGAGACCTTAGGAGCTTTAACCTTTGTTATTGAGACCTTAGGAGCTCAGGTTAAACCACCGAGGGAGTTATTACTAAGGTATACAAATGTCCCATATTGTCCAATACGGGGGACTTGTGCTGCATAGAAGTCCCCCGGGCTGGACGGTTAACGCCCCGAGTGACACTCGGTGGTACCGTCCGGGACGCCTGCTGCCTTGGCTTAATAGGCAAAATGAGCGAGAAGTGGCCACACGAACGCAGACCACCGGTCGAGAGGGCCTTCTGGCCCCGTATTTTACGGGGAACCCCTGCTCTGGAGTGGTCGGACCTCCTTCGGGGGGAATGTATATTCTGGGGTGTAACGCGGAATCGCGAGGTGAATGCGTCTAATCGGTACGGTGGAGTAGTGTGGTATCCCCATTCCGAACCTCGATAGGGGGGAGGGTGGGGGATCTGCTGGCCTGTCAATTCGGGCTGGTGGGCACTCCCGTTCGGGTCCGCGCGTATTAAATCGCGGTTAAAGGGCGGGAGTGTAAGTATTTCTCTCTTTTGCTGGCCACGGTGGACCTACGCGCTGGTGAATTTTGCGGCAAAGGCTGTCATTGTCATATATATATATATATATATATATATATATATATATATATATATATATATGTGGATTACTCAATTGCCTCAAGTGTTTCGCATCAAGATGTACAAAGTCCATTGTCATCGTTTAAGTTGTTTTGTGTTTATTATAACCTATTTAATTAAATTCATCCATTACCAGAGATCACTTAAAACACAAAATAGCATATATATATATATATATATATATATATATACTGCGTAGTCGCCAGACAGTCTGCTGACTGCTGCGTGCAGAGCACTCAGCGGTAGTTCGTGTCAGTAATTAACATTAACTAGTCAACGTCCAATTTCGCTACACGTGCCTTTAACCAAAAAATCGTGTTGCATAATTTGATTAAAATAGCAAAGAGTTTGACTTATTAGCAAATTCTTGGCGCACTAAGAGCCATCTGTGTATATATATATATATTAGCTGATGGCGTAGGAACTATGCCAGTCCAATCAATCGCTCAAGTCGACGGCAGCTGCGTGGTAAACCCAGAGCACATGTAGTGCGTATGCTTTTCGACATGTGTGTGTGTATATATGTAAGTATCTCTGCATGTGTGTATCTTATTCATGGATGGAATGTTTTTTATCTTCGACGGATACGTGTTGACGCAGCGAGAAAAGCGCAGGGAAGCTCTGTTTCCCCACATACCAATCATTCATGGTCCTCTGTCCATTTAGTATCGCATCATTTATCTCATGACCGTTTCTGTCCGGCGTCCGTCAGTCAGTCTGCGCGTCCTGAACTGTTCGGCCTAGAGGACGACCTCACACTTGCATGAGTCAGCGTTCGGTGATCAGAGTCGACCGAATTACTACTCGAATACAGCCGCATGGCCACGCACACACAGAGACGGCACACCGACGATAGACGCCGTCACAGGGGCTTTGCGGCCTACGAAGCTGACCTAAGTCGGCGATCGCGCGCCAAACCGAGTCGGAGCGACATGATAATGGCCGAATCGTATCGACGATGAACAAGGCGTACAAGGCACGTGCGCGGATGAACCCTGCAGCACAGTGCGACACATTACGCTGTTGCGAGTCTGCGCTTGACCGCCTCCACAGCCAGCCGCAACAGCGATTGACTGACAAAAATGCTACAAATCTGCAACCCATCCAGCAGCGGCAGCAGCAGCAGCCGCAGCATCTACGCGCCATGCGGCGACCAAGGAGGCCCGCCCCGAACAACGACCCTGAAAGTCTACGGCCGGCCGGCTAGCACGGGCTTCCAGGTTGTCCAACTCGAATGTGGACAATCCACGTGGCTCAGATAGGCGTATTTCTCATTGATTCCCTAAAACTGATATGTGCTGCTTTGCTCAAACAACAGTTACATTCGTTGTTGTTGCTGCTGCTGCTGCTGCTTCTTCTGCTTCTGATGCTCGTCTCAGTAACACCGGTGGATTGGTTTGATCCCACGAAGGCCAACAATGAATGGAATCGGCGGGTATTAACTCAGCAACAATGCATCTCGCCGGTGGAAAACCGGTGTCCCTGAGGAGAAACTAATGCTAGGCCAGTATACTACTAGTAGTAGTAGTAGTAAGTAGGCTATCCAGGACGTGACGACAGAGGTCCTAATCCTAATTCGTTGCTTTGGCCGTGCTGTGTACAATGATGCTTGTCGTGCTTATAGATTAAGTAGCAGTGTAGTAGTGGTGTTGTTGTTGTTGTTGAATCGGTTTGGAGGACAGCCAGTTTCGACCAAAAGTAGCAAAATAGCTTCGGCCTTGACGCCGCCAGCGACAACTCTGTAGCGCCCGCTATTTAACGCTTCCCAAGCACATGCAAAAAGGTGTTGTGATTTCCAAAGCAGGATTAATGCAGCAGCGATCAGAGATCACTGTCATCTGCCGGACCGGGCACGTGGAAAGACACATTTTTTCCCACCGCTTGACACGCTTGTTAGCCGCGCCATCATTATCCCGCTGTCGTCACTCCTGCTCTGTGGTCGGAATTGCACCACTACCGCCGCTCGAACTGCTATCAGGAATCGGTTCAAAGATGCGAATATCCTGCAGGCTTCCATAAACTGTTAGTATATGGTATTGTTGTTGCTGTTTGCTGCTGATGTTTTGTTGTTGTTGTTCTTGTAGTGATTGTCATCATCGGTGACACCGTAGCGTCTATAACGAGAAAAGCACTCTCTGTTGGAGTTTGATTTTAGAATCATGTAGTAGATCAGCACGCTATCAAAGTGATTTTCGATCGGATTCTGCCAGTGATTGCCCAGTAATTACCATCTGGCACCTAAGAAACACAGCAAGCGGATTAATCGTCCAAAAGCTAGCGTGGCTGATAGTCAAGATGGTTATTGATCCTGGCGCGTGGATACTTCGGGTACTAAGGGATTATTTCGATCTATGTAGTCTTAGTAGACAGTCTTTATCTTAAACTAAGGGTCACTCAGGGTCCCAGAGCAGCGAATTACAGCATCCAGTAAGTTCGGTATTTGTAAGGTGTATTGGATGAATGGACTGGATTCGTCGTGACAAAGTATACCTACGGAGAAGCACATCTGTGAGGAAACCAAAAACTGCCATTGAGCTAGGCGAAGTAAGAAGAAGACGTTTCTCCATATCTGAGATTGTCATTTATGTCAGGGTAAAGCTTCGGATTATCGAGATTTGTATGATGTACCTCACAAGTAGCCCTTTTATGTAATAGCTCTTAATATCTACACGAAAGACGACATGCGTGCGTGGAAAATTGCACAAATCAGATACTCTACCCTCTTGCGTTAAACCTTCTTCTATTTCAGCAGCAAAGGACCACTCGTTAAAGTCCGCCAACCGGTATTTGGCAACTTATGAAAACTGACTAACCTAACATTTTTGACGGGAACTTGTTATGTCAATGCAGTAGTAACTCGGATGTTCTTACTACACAATGAACGTGATACTAATGTAACTTAATATGGACAAGTAGTTTGTTTTAGTTACGTTAGCTCACTAGCCAGTACTTAAAAGCACTTTCATTTTAATGCAGTTAGAGGGTATATATATATATATATATATATATATATATATATATATACGCTGGTCATTTGATAAGTAGGGTTTTTCAGCCTCGTGAGTTTTTTTAAATTTAGATAAATAACTGGTGTTCATGATATTACTACTAAAATTATGAAAAGCACCATTCAGCGTGTTCCGGTGCATCTCCGATATCGCTCCTACCGGAGAGAGAGAAGCCGAACGGGGAAGAAAGGAAGGCAAATTATCGAGTGCGCGCAAAGAACGCTGTGCTGTTTTGCGTCGTCTTGTGCCAACTCATTAGACAGACATTTAGACATCTCTCAATAAGGCACGCTTCAACCAACGTCGAGTAGAAGCTGCTACTGATCGGCGTTGTCCATTTATATGACGTGCCGTGACGCCATGTGCGTCTCCACTCTTGTGAATAGTGAATTAACAAAAAAAATTACGTTTAAATTATTCAGGCGCACTGCCGCATTTAGGGGATTAATTCAGGCTGGGCCAAGTCTAGCTTTCGCAAGTCAACAAACAATTCCGATATTGTTATGTATAAATAAAAGTGCAGGACTACTTGATCGAAGCAGGTATTTATATGAAGGTTGTAGCATCTTCACTATTACAGGCTCACAAATAAATCTCGACTGTGACTATGTAGCTGTCAATTTTATTAAAAAAAACTTGTAACATAAGAGTATTAGACATAATACAGCCTAAATCTTGGCGGCGCCTTGAAATAAAAATGACTCAGATAGCATCATTTTGTACTATACTGGCTTTTTCAGTAATGCACCATGATGTCCTGCCAAATAATAACACCGTAACAAAATACTAGTAAGAACACTGCAATGGTTCCAACGCCTTGCATTTTTCAAACGTGTTATACAGGTGTAAAGATCTATATTATTCGAGAATGGAGTTTCAGATAGCCGAATCCGGTCCGCTAGAGAATAGTTCGCCTTGTTGATCTACTAGTTACATACGCAAATAAGAAACTGATACCAAGGAGACAACGGCTCCTCACGCTACCTAGGGTAGTTATCTTCAGCACATACTGTAGTGGCGGTGGCTTAGGCGGCTAACGCACCGTTCGAAACGGGGCGTTGCCATGGCAACCACGGTTAGCAAAACACCGCTAGTTCGAGCCCTGGCCGTGCTAGTTGAATTAGTTGGACGTGGTTGTCATTGCCTTGCTGCTACATACCTCTGCTGAAGAAAGCCTATATAATTCCAGTACGAGAACGCAATGACGATAGATGCATTTAGACGATATCGTGCCACAAGCAACTTAGCTTATTTACGAGCGTCCAAAATGTGGTTGTCAGAGCGTTAAAAAAAAACACAATGTATCATGTATGTGAGTAGGTCATGCGCTACGTACCGGTTACGCTAACTAAATCTTGGCGGGGCCTTGAAAAAATGGCTCAGGTAGCATCATTTTGTACTATACTGGCTTTTTCAGTAATGCACCATGATGTCCCTGCCAAATAATACCACCGTAACAAGGTACTAGTAAGAACACTGCAATGTTTACGAGAAGTAGGCCTTTAATGGGGGACGGATAATTCGCCTCAGCGCAAAGATAACATATATGAATTTAAATAGCGGAGCTCCCCGATAAATAGCATCGTTTTTGTTCATGATGACTAGTATTTATATCAATTATATCACAGTAGCGTCAGTGTTTCATTATGTGTTTGTGCCTCTACAAAACGTAAAAATTCAACGAGATATATTTTTAATCGTTTCCAGGCATCTTAGCTAGCCCACCGATATGTCGGAACCGCCAGACAACATTTCTGCGTAAGCGGCGTAGTGCGGTTGCTTGCGATCTCAAAGCAGCTTGCGCAGCGTCAAGTTCCTGGTCTTAGCAGGTGTTGTGTTTAAAAGGGTATCTGGCAAGGAACCTGTTGATCGCCACAGGACGAGAGTGCTCAATCTCGTCATATCATGGTCATCTAGCAGTGCAATCCGCACGAATGTCACAGTTGCGTCGCTAGCGATACGGAGGACACAAACGCCTTGGCGCTATCCGAGATGAGATAACCTGTGAAATCTGAGCACTATGATAGATCAAAGCCCGCCGAGAATCCTACGTGGATAATGCAAATACGAGCTACGCCAGCGTGGAAAGGGTTGCCGGAGACAAGCGCATTAGTACAGGTAGTCCGTACTTCCTTTAAACAGTCGACAGCGGATGATAAACCAAGCCTTACCTTTTGAAACCAAAAAAAAAACACACAAAACAAGGTTCATTAGCGGGCCCACCACAATCTGCGGTGTCCCTGTTCCCCGAAGAGCGTTGGTTTCCATCTTCTACTATAACAAGCACTGTATCGAATCCAGAGCAAATACCGGGTTACCAACGTTTCTTTAATGTCCTTGAATGCCAATAAGCAGAAAGTTGCGTGCAAGCTACGATGTTTCTATCAGACAGAGGATACTGCTGTAGATTCTTAGAATTCTAAGGGCAAAAAGTTTTTGAACGAATCCACGTATAGAGACCGAGCGCGCCACGAGTGAGCTTCAGAAACGGTCTGTGAAGTGGAATGGTATTCTATAGGGTTTTACGCGCTCTCTCAACTCGATCGCGCCGAAAAGCTTTTCGCCCGAAATCTGCCAGCCAGGGTATTTTACTTAGTAACTATAGGCAATACGCGCCAAAACACAAACATCTGCTGACCACGACGACAACGACGAGCGTTGTAAAAAGAGGCCAAAGAAAACGAAACGAAGAGATCAGTCAGTCAATCTTTAACGAAAATGCTCCCATGAAGGATGAGGCAGTTCTCAGGGCAGGTAGCATATAGCCAGTCAAGGCAGGAAGTCGAGCCCGGTAGCGTAGTGCATTCGCGTGCGCCTCGCGACCGGAGGTGCGCGCGTTCGATCGCCATCGTTGCACAATTGTGTATATGGGGTCCAGTCTTACGACGCAATGAGAAAGCAAACCCGTGGACGTAAAATGCTGACTGAGGGTCAGCCTGAACAAGTTAGTCATAGCGGGAAACTCAACTCAACATAGTATTCTAGCTTAACAACACGGGCGAGCATGCTTCGTAAAGGTCACGTTTCTCGTCGATCCGTTCATCTACGTGTAACTTCCGTTCTGGGCTGGCTAATTGGTAATTAACAATATTCATAATAACAGTGACAGCAGTATCATTTACACAATAACATTAACAGCACGGCAAACAACTTGTTGATCCCAAGTCATATGCTAATTCAGAGTGCGGCGCCGGACACATCGTGTTAAGATTGTTTCATCTACAATCGGAACACCATCCGACCAGAGTCATACATAAAAGAGGCCACAGAAGACCCTGGAGGTATGCTATATATACGTATATATATAGGTGAGACACGTCTTAGATAAATACCTAAAAACACCACATGACTTGATATCGTTGAATAATGCATATAGAACGAATATATTATATATATATATATATATATATATATATATATATATATATATATATAGTAGTAATTATTGTCAACATAGCTTTTTTTTTTATAGACGGTTGTAGTGCTCGGCCAAATGATGTTTAACCCATATAACACGGCTTCTTCTCGACAAAAAATAACATATGTTGTTCCAATAAATGTCTGCACGTACCCATAGTCTGACAATTGTTTAGACATTGTATGTTAAACAAATTATAAAGTCAATATCGATGTTGACGACTATGGTAATGGTGGTGGTGGTGGTGATTAGGAAGATGTCAATCATGACAACTCACGTTGGATAGGCCATTGATGGCAAGTGAAGCTTTATCGGCGTTGAAGGTCACTTGAGGCTCGATCGGAGACTTTTCCGAAAGTTCGATGGCTGCAGAGATCGTGGCCAGCCTACGTGGCACCGTCTCGTGAGCTTCATATGGCGGCGGAGGTGACGAATTGTTACTCATGTTGGACGATCGGGTTAGCTAACTAGAAACTGGGTATATGAGGTCGCTGTTTGGTCAGCCGAACAAGTTAGGCCGCCGAGTCAAGCTGGGCTGGCTGAATGATCAGAACAGCAAACGCACAGACAGTCGTTGTCGTCGTCGGCGCACGCAAGCACACACGTCCAGATGTGCAAAGCTTGTCGTGCGCGCACGTGTTTCAAGGCAACCAACACCCGTCTCTCTCAACCGCAACCACCTAGAGAGTCAGTCACCAGCAAGCGCGAGGCTTGGCTGGTTGTTGATTACCTCAGCTATTTGGATTTTTTGCGCGTCCTTGTGTCGCTCGCTCTTTCTCTCTCTCTCTCTCTTCTCTCTCAGGCCCCAGTGGCTTAGGGTCGAGACGCCAGGCCACGACGGTGCAGAACGAAGTATGAGTACAGTCACTGTATGGGATGACGCCGTTAGGCCGACAGTGTCTTCTCGCTGTCTTGTCCAGTGTCCAGCCGTCGATGGGTTTAACAATGATTGAATGATTTGATCAATCAATCAGTCAGTCTGTCAACCACTCAGTTAGCCAGTCAAACAATCACCAGAGCGAGCTACTAACGATCAGTCTAACGTGTCATCAGTGTCTTTTTCGTGTTGTCTGTCACGCAGCTGTCTGACAGCAACGGTCGTCGTGAGGGTCAATAAGTTGAGCTGAAGCAGCTGCTCGTACTGCCTTTGCAGCTGTCGGGACTGATCTTCGGGACAACGTCAGCGAGTGTCTCGGAGTGGGACAACAACAACAACAGGTGGGTCCGACCGAAAAGACGATCGCGTCAACAGTAGCAGAAGCAGCAACAACAGCACGACTAACGGCGACAACCTCAACAACGACAGCAAGAACGGAACAACAATGACGCTGAGCCACAATGGCCAAGATTGCAAAACAGTTAAACTGGAATCAAACGACGACACGACGCGGCTCGTCCGTGCTCCGCCTGCCCGCGTCGTCGGAAGGTGCTCGCTCGACGTTCCAGTGGGGGCTGACACAAGTAACAGCCCGTTTATGTAGCCGGCGTGTTGTCGTCGTCGTCGGCGTCATCGGCGACGACGTCTTTTCGAATTTGACACGTTTGTACTCTTGCCGCTCTACAACGACACCCGTATTGAGCCGTATCTGAGAGAAAGACAGCGAGACGGAGAGCGGGCGAGAGAGAGAGAGACACGAGAAAGAGATCGAGCAACGAAAGGCCTGAAAGAATTCATGTTCGATACTGCCGCCGCAGCAGCAACAGCAGCAGCAGGCGCAAGGATGCGCGCGCGCGACTAGATACCCATTTATTAAATCCAGCCAGCGAGTCAAACACCCACCTACCTACCGACCTAGCGACCGACCTAGCGACCCTCCCACGCACTCGCTCGCGTATGCACGTAACAACGGTACGTGTGTATGCCTCGATGTCGATGCAACAACGGCTAACAGCTAGAACGAATGAGCAAAGGTGCACTTGCCCGACGGTATCAATGACAACAATGGTGCAAGCAAGAACACCCGCTGTCTTGATCTACGACGACGACGACGACGACAACAACGGCTACGACAACAACAGCAGCAGCAGCAGCAAGAATATAGCAGCAGAAACAATAACATCAACCGCAACCGTAACAGCAGCAACAGAAACAAAGAGCAGCTGCAGTAAATGTTACGTACAGCAGACGGACATACGGCAGCAGCAACAACAACAACAACAACTGCATTGATAACAACAACAGCAACAGCAACAACAACAACAACCACAACCACAAGACGACGCTGACGAGTACAGGAAATGTGCAAAGCGTGCCTTTTCGTCCACATGTAACTTCCTGCCCCGCACTTGACTGGGTGCGAATACGGCGGCTATGAAATGTTGCAGACGTTGCAGCGCCAGCAGAAGCAGCGGCAACAAACAGTATTACTCTTATGAATATTTGTTCATGATGGTAATATTCATAATCATTATAGTAATACACCTACCACTCTAACTCGTACAAACTGCTTCTGCTACCGCCGCTGGTTAGTAGTAAGTAAGGCCAAGTAACCAGACTCGGTTTGCAGTCGATGCCACCTGTACTGCTGCTGCTGCTGCTGCTGCTCCCGCTACGAATAAGAAAGAATACGACTTCTAGTCGGAGCTCGGGTACAGCGCCCGTTACTTACTGATGCCGTAGCCGAGGTCGCCTTGCGGCAGACAGACATCGGCGTCGACAACCAGCTCGCTAACCAGTCAACCAGATACACGCAAATAGAGAGAGAGAGAGGGAGATGCAGGGACAGGCGGACCTGGCCGATAGTTAACCGGAACTCGAAACATAGATGGGCGAATATGCGCACGTATATTCGTCTAGGTTTGCATCTACCTAATATATATATATATATATATATATATATATATATATATATATATATATATGTGTGTGTGTATGGTACCTGTATGGTATTTATTTAACTGAACGACAACCCCGAGACGATGCTACGCAACATGAGAACAAAACACCGAAACGCAGACAGAAAGACAGCCAAAGAAGAAAGGGGCAGAGAAGAAAAAGATGCAGAACACGCTCCAACGTGCAGGTAGACGACTGAACGCTCGCCTATGAACGTCACGGTACGCCCGACAAATAATCGTATCGTTCTGCTGACAATGACAACGACTAGCATGTTCCTATCGAATAATAGCCAGAGAGGCAAGAGCAAGAGTGAGTAGCGAAACACTGTTGAACCAGGTACACAAGATGAAGGACACTCGAGAAATACGATCCACACAGACAGAAAGAAAGGTCGCTGGTTGACATTAGGATGAAGATATGTATATATAAATATATATATATAGTGATAATTTATTAATAATTTACAATACGCTTGCACACTCGGCAGAGCTCGCCTGATATATATATATATATATATATATCTTGGATATTACAAATATATACGAATGTATTTGTAGTGTATACCCAGTCGGATAGAGGAGGCGGAAACTGGGTCGTTCGTACAGCTTCCACTGGCAGAGCTGGTCAGAAGAAATGAGAATGTATGTGACCGAAATGTTACCACCAAAGTCCTCGCTCTACGTACAAACAGCTGTCCTCTATCTATATACCTATCTATGGCTGGAGCCAAAGCGCGCCAAAGTGTAAGAGTCCTGCTAGTTCAACGGTCGACCCATGCTCGAAGTGCTGCCACTTAATGTTGATGTTTTTAGCCTATCGCGTCAGGCAGCAACACCCTTGCCATTTTTGCAAGACGTACACATCATATACACGTGTGGACTCACGATCCCAGACAGCTGAGTCGTTACGGCGCTGGCCGTCCCCACCAAACTGTCTCGCCTTGTGGCTTATCTATAAATTGAGATAATCGAACTAAGTTCGACGGGCTATAGCCGACACCGAGTAAAGATCGACACACGAGCGGCACAATTGGATATAATCAACTAGGTTAAGTCGGTTCCTCAGCACCCTTGAAGGATTGCTCCCCAGGCGCAAGGTCATCGGTTATGCTGCTCCTAGCCGACACTGCAACTGCCTTGGTCAAATTTTTGCACGTGTTCGTTGCTAATACCGTACAATGAACTCAGTGCGGCACTCTAGACGCGCTCCTTACGCTCTTAACGACAATCAGCTTTACAAGAATTATAAAACCAAATCCTATACCATACCATGTGCGTATGCTATCCCGCCGAATCACCAAGAACTGAATCGGATAACGTGTTGAGCTTTTCCATTTTTGCCATTGATGCGCTTCTGCTTGCGCGCCAAAATTATGTAAGCCGTTTAAGCTGTTCTCACTACCACTCGCGGTAGATATCTCCTAAACGTTATCAAAAATATAATATATATATATATATATATGCGTTGAGTATATTATTGGTCAAGCATGTCTATGCGAAATAACTTTTTAAAATATTGCATACTAATTGTGTAAGGATTAAATATAACATGTGCAATATATTGTATGCTACTGATATATAGCCAAACTATATTGTAGGCTACTGACAAATAGCCTTTTAGGTGAACAGGTGTTCTCAAGAAACAAAAGTCCTACAAAGATAGACAATTTACAGCTGGTACGAAATACAAACTGTACAGATATAATAGCTGAACGTAAAATAACTGAAGCCATTTGATTATAGTAAACATGTCGATAACAATACATTTATTGTGCTTTCAAAACGGGATTTTCGCCAGAACAACAGGGAACCACTTCCTGCGGGAAAGAGTTTTGCCGAAATTTTGCGCTAACTAAATCTCCAGGTTCTCACGCAATTCACCGAACAGAACGTCCGCCCATCTGCCTCTAATGGCACTGTGCGGAATTCATTCTTGCATATTTCGCACGACCTCATCGTATCAGTGAGTCGCTTAAGCAGGTCCTCTTCGCGATTGAATTTGCTCTTACTGTCCTTACTGTCCCGCTGACCTGTTCTTGTCTTCAATCTGGCTTTAAGGACGGTTGACGACGGCGGCACAGACGCAGACTTGGGTGGTGGTGGTGGTAGCGCCACAGGTATCTTCGCTCGGGCATAGTCCCACATGTCGGGGTTAGCGAGCCGAAATGCGATAAGTTCCTGCCGGACCTGATCGTTGGTCGCAACATCGTACGGCGCCTGACCGTCGCGATTCGTTATCGTCGGGTCTGCCCCGAACTGAAGGAGCCACTTCAGAATGGCCAGTCGTCCGCGTCGGCAGCAGAAATGAGCCACACTGTTTCCGACATCATCGAGTGGTGTCGCCAGTAACCGAACGAGCTCAGCCTTCTCCGCTCGGCCGGCGATGGCTTGAAGTTCGTCGAGATCGTCGTCTCGACATGCTGCAAACAGCTCGCCAATAAGTTCCCTCGGCTGGGTTCCTACGGCAATCACCGGCTTTACCGTCGAGGTGCTGATGTACTCGTCGTTGCCGTCGTCGTCGTCGTCACCACAGTCTTTTCCTACTTTGCCGCTATGGTCCTTTCTTTTTTTAACCTCGGGCTTAGGAGTTTTTACAGTAGATACCTGTCTGGTCTCGTAATATGCCGTCGGTTCTCGAACAACCTTGACAGTGGTCAAAACGCCATAAACTCGGTCCAACTCGTTCAGTGTTGGTCGTCGAGTGATCATCGGAATCGTTCGCACCCTGGCATCGTTCTTTTGAAAGACGGGATCGTTGCCGCCAAAAAGGATCGCCCGATTGGAGCCAATCGCTCGGATAAGAACCACTGAACACTTGTCGAGCTCTGGCCAACTTTTCAGACAGTCTTGAGACTTCTGAGTGAGTGTCTTCTCATTGTACCGCCGCAAACTCGCGCCGGCCGACTTTGCAAATTGGCCCTGATTGTCGTGCGAGCTTTGCGAACCTCCCTGCTTTCTTCGCACAGTGTACTGGTGGAAGGTCTTGTGACGCACGGAGCGTCCGTTGTGATACACAGCAGCGGCAAAATGTCCTCCGCTGATGATGATCAACGCCAGCCAGAGATCTTCGAGCGCAGCGACTCGTGCCAGCAGGTCAGCAGACGTCACCGATTCATGCTTAGCCTTCAACAGAGTTCGGCTTATCTCGACAACACTTCCCTGTGCGTTCATAAAGAGGAGCTTTCCGGCATCGAACACAATCTCGGTTCGGTCGCCGACGTTCTCATCATCGTCGTCGTCGGAGGCCGAGATGCTCTCACAATCGCTGCCTAGCTGTTCGAACTGTTCTTCATTGAGCGTCGGCCCACCCTTGAGTTTTCGCTTGACATTTAGACGGTGCCAGTCACCCCGGAAGTGCTCGATCTGCTCGGCCCTCGTCTCAAACGTCCGGCTACACGGCGTGCAGCGTTTTTCGTCTGGAACAGTCATCAACTGGGAGACGCTTCGACCCGGCGGCGGCGGCGGCATCGTGACATCGGCAGCGCCATCATCAGGTGGTTCCAGCGGCTGACAGATTGCCTCGAGAGGCTTCGAGAGGTGTCGACGAAATTGGACAGTGTCGTGGAGTGAGAACAATAATATCGCAGGGCTGGTCGTCATGTCTGTAAGTAGCTGGCCAAGACGGATGTCCGGATGTTTAGCAAAAGTGGTGTATGTAGATTTTCGACACTGCCGGCTTCGGCACGGGAGACCTTTTCGGGACGTCAAATCGAGACGTGTCCTCACCACCCCCCTCTTAAAGCCGGCTGCTGCAAATCTGAAACGTTCATTTCACACATTGAGCTGTCGGCTAGGACGCTTAAACTTTCGGGAGATTTTTTAGACCAAAAAAAAGAGGTTTTCTAGACGTGGCTGACAAAAGCCACGGCCATAATAAGTCAAGCCAAGCATCCCCTCTGGCTATGTATAACTTAGACGTTTGTTTCTGCTTGTTAGTAGTATTGTTTCATTTCCTGACTACGATAAAGTTGAAAAACGTGTTTTAGGACTTTAGTTTGAATGATTAGTGGTATATATTAACATTATCCACGCTTTAATTTAAAAGAACGGTAACGCATATTTTACGACACGTGCAATAACCTATGATGCAAATAACAGAAAAAATATCCTCTATATGAACGACAAAAAAAGAAGGTCACCGCCAATGGTCTACAACGCTAACTGCACTCAAGTGTCAAAAATCAAGGCAACAACAATGGTCTAGAACGCTAACAACATTAACGGGAATATATATATATATATATATATATATATAGTGATTTTGTCAAGGTGAATAGTCCTGAAAACAAAACAATATAATAAGGAATTTCATCTAAACGACCACTACGCAGCCGACGGAGACAACTGAAGGCCGGCATTAACCCGGCACGCTCAGCATACCTCATGCCATCCAGTAAACGCAGATAAAATGCAATGTTTTGTAGTTCGCTTACTAGATAGGTGGTATATGGATGAACGGTATTCATTCAGTGGTAAAAATAAAATGTCGGTGTTATATATATGTATATATATACATATGCTGCCATCCGCTGTAATATGACTAGCTGTGTCGATGATGGCGATTGCTGGTATACGGTAGTCGAATATGATCGAAGCACCACTTACACATAATAAGAAAGCCTTCACAGGCCCTAAGATAACAGACGTTTGCTTGTATGTATCGCTCACAGCGACCAGCCGACGCCCCACTATTTGTAGGGTGCCGCCTTTACTTTGGCCGTCTACGTCGGCCATCAATTCATTCAACTGATCTGTTCAGAAGAACATAGCCACGACTTTAGCCGCCGGAACCATGGGTAGCTGCTGTTCGCGCAGCAAAACAAATCAGTTCGTGTGCTCTCCTTGTCCACAACCAGAACTGACTAATAGTTAATCAGCGAAAAGGCAGTAGTGGCACTTTGACTAGCCACTTCATTTATTCAGTGCGCGCTTGCAGTGTCATCTTCTTTCTTTTAGTATTTTGCTCTATATTCACTATGATCTTCCCTATCCCCAACCATATTATCCTGTCTTGTCCGATCGGCTTTATTCCCTTACGAACCGTGTTTCACTTCTTTGACGGGTCGACCAACTTTCTATATTTACATAGACGGCACGCAGACTACAAAATCTCAGCACTGTTGCACGCGCTCCAGAAGGAGCAAAGGGAGCCATAACAACAACAGCAGCTGCTGCTGCTGCTCAAGCAACAACAACAACAACAGTAACAACAATATTAGCCGTAACAGCAGGAACAACAAGAGTCGCGGCAACACTGTTACTGCCACACTGACGACAACTTCTACTAATGCTGCAACGAGACTAATTATTGGTTGCTATCTGCTAGATGTATTTCAATGGGGACACGGAAGATTTCCCCCGGGTGGAATTGTTCCACAAACTTGGCCGGATTTCCTCTTTCTCGTCTGCCACTGTCCGAGACACAGAAAGAGAGAAAGCTTGCGAAGGCTGCCGCTGGGCTTCGGTGGGCCCGTCGCATTGCTGTTGTCCTCGTCATCACTGGCATCCTCGTCCTCCATTCCTCTAGCCTTAAGCCACAGATAAAGCAGGCCAATTTGATTTTCATTTCCACTACTACAGCGCTAGCAAACACACACACGACCATCCGACCCACGACATTTAGACGGAATATATATATATATATATATATATACATACGCGCCGCAACTACTCTTAATGAGGCCGAAAAATGGAGCCAAGCCCAGCGATAACCGACCAGATTTAGCTTACTAATTGCTCTGCTGTTTCACTCAGCTTTCTTCCCAGGGACCAAGCACCTCGCCAGTTCTTCATTATTTACAATGTCTATACATAATATGCAGAAAGTGTGAACAAGTTAAGTGCTCACCTTGATGATTACGCTGCTTGCTAAGCGAATGTATGCACATATATTTCTCGTACTGATATATAGCCGGAATTAATATATATCTAAAAAAATTAAATTTACTCAATAAATATTAATAATGCGTATTAAAGTATTGGATTAAATAAATAACAAAGCGCCAAAGTTTTTGCCTATAGGCTCACTGGCCTATAAGCAAAAACTTTGTGGCAGCTACCGTAATGCATGCCACGTTAAAATTTGAACTTGTCTCTTAAAATAACATAGTCTAGAGATCCAAGTGGAGTGTCCGGCGCGGTTGCGCGCATGACGGAGAGAGGACGCAGGCAGTTATGTTGTGTGTCCCGTCCAGTGGACGCGGCAATGCGTGTAAGAACACCAAGGCGTTCTCATAGCAAAATTCGACGACTGAAGAGGAGCAAGATGTTTTTAGATTTTCGACTGTGGAAACAAAACCGGCCGATACACGTTGCCGGGCGGTGGCCGTATACAGGAGAGGCTGTGTGTACGATAAGTCAGCGAGAAGGTAAAGTGCCCTCTTTCGGGAGTGTTTGAGTGATAACCCGACGATTTTTTCGAGCGGTTCGTCTCAGATTTGTGCCATCACTTCGAACCAGAGACAAGCGGGACAGCGTGCATTGGAAGCACGTGTCATCACCCCATCCCTACAAAGCTCTGCCCTCTACGGGCAAGGTGATGTCGCACTGCGATTTTCATTAGTTGCTTGGAGGCGCTTTGACTCGGACGACAAATTGAAGGAGACAGCGGAGACCTGGATTTTGCCACTGCGGTAGAAATTCTGGCAACGGGGAATCCTTTGGCTCGTGTAACAGTGAGATAGTTGTGCTCAGGCCTCTAATAATCTCTGTAATAATCTTATATATAAACTATAATCTGACGTCGCTTTGCTGGCCTCAAGAGGCAAAATTAATCAGCCACAACTATTTTATACCAGTAACCAGTCAATAGGTTGGCTATATAAAAGTATATCCTTTTTCTCAATATATATATATATATATATATATATATATATATATATATTCAGATTCAGAACGTGATTTATTTACGAAGCAAATGCTTAAGTATGGGAAAAAATGACATTTTATAAAAATAGTGAGTTTACACAGTCACATGGTCATATATACAGGTGCGTACACAGTAAACCGATGATCCAGCTTCTCGGTGTAATTCAGCAATTGTAGCAAGTAAATACGCTCGACACAACAGTATTTGCGACCTTTTGTACAGAGGCTCCTCTAACTCATGAATCAATTACTATCTCCACAGCTCTTTACTTCGCAACGCCTGCCAATACTCTCACCGAGATATATATATATATATATATATATATATATATATATATATATATTGGAGTTAGCCTTGACAGCTTAACCGTATAGATAGCATCAAGTCACCGTCCCTTACCGGAGATAAAATTGGGGCTTTTGTTGTTTCTTGGCTTACATGCGGGGCACTTTGTCACAACTGGCTTACATACGGGGCACAAGACAACTAACGCATGTATGTCCTACCACAGGAAATCAAATGGATTTAGGCGAGCTCAAAACGTCGAAACCTTTTAAACCCCCTAAACACCAAACCGAATAATGAACTCCGTACAGCACAAAAGCCTCCTTCTGAAAAAAAAAGTATTTAGCTACCAGATAATTTTATTTCTCACCAGTTATGACTAACCAGGCTTGGAAGGAATCCCTCCGTCCATGCCGGCATCTCGTTACAGTGTTCACGGATTATTATGCCAGGCTTAATAAACGCAAAGAGGACTGCAAATGCCGTCTCTGTGGCGGTTCATGTCCCCTGTGTCATCTCATCTACTGTACTGAATCCATATCGCCCTCTCAGCTCCAGAAAGAACACTTATTCACCAAGTGCATATGTGTTATATATACTATGTTCATATTAGATATAAAACAGGGTGCTTTGAATAAATAGTTAAAATAAATCAGCTTTCATTGTGGTCAGTTTTTAATAGAAATGGTTTCAATAATACAAATAAAAAATCTTAAGTCTAAAAATAGTTAAATCTACCCTAATCCCACTATGAAAATTGAAATTTGATAATATATTTGGTTGCTGGATATTACCCATAGAAAGTTATATAATTTCTTTTATTTAGAAGGATTCTAATTAGTAAAATTTCTCTCTAAATAAAATAAATCTTATAATCATTATTAATTAATAATGGGCTAAATATTTCAAGTCTTATTGTAAAATTGATTCTTATATCATCTGTAGAGTATTATTATTATATTTACAATATAAAAATACAAAATTTTTTGTTACTCTTATAAAGTAAGTAATTTTTTAAAATTGAATATTATTTTTAAAAGATTAAAAATTATTATTTATTATGCCCCACCCACTTATTCTGGCAGACTGTAATCGACTTTGATATTGGCAAATTTAATAAATTATTTTTAAATATACTAAATAGAAAAGACATTAAACAAACATCTGCATGACATGCATACACATATATTTCTACATATGCCTATTCATACATACATATACAATTTCACGTATACACACATACCCGCATGTGCAAATAAACATATCGATATTCTTTCTCGCGACTATCGTGTTGATTCTATCTAGTTGGCAATCTATACGGCCTCAGGAAATTGTTAAACTAATTTTTTGATTACCCAATATTTTGCTGCACATGTCCTCTGATAGTGAGCGGCGAAAATTGTAATGTGGTGACCCAGTCTGGCGAAGGAAGAGCGTGCGTGCGAATGCATTGCTTAATCTTTCTCTTGAGGACTCTTTGTTTGCTGTGCATCTCAGCACTGTCGTAGACAGTACGAGCTCCTGGTGGAGACTTTTCTAGCAAAGATCTTTATTTACCCGACTATGCCACTACATAGCGCCAAACTGCGCTACCTTGCTAACCGCTGTCCATTATTTGTATTTCCATGTGTATCATACCCTCGCAGTCCCACCATACACAATTCGTGACGTTCTTTAGATGGGGCCCTCATTGACTCTGGCATTAAATTCCTTTTTTGAAACCACTAATCCTTCTGTGTGTTCACGTAGCGACACTCTGACGGAAAACGGCACAAAGCAGTGGCTTCAAAAATAACTTGGAAACATGCAATGAGTGGTCGAATTGCCTTGTTTGATTCGGTCAAGCTGTACGAAATATGACTCTAACTCTTTGGATAAATTCTACCCAATTAAGATTAGTGATGACGAGCCGCAGCGAGTATGACATCTTTGCGCCCATTGTGTACCCCTTGATTTGTATGACAACCATCTTCCTTGCTTGCTTCCATTAAGACCACGTGCTTTTCGGTGGTCCTTGTCAATCTCGGGCGACCTTCTGGAGCACGATCAAATTCAAATTGCCGCATTCGAACGTCGAAGGGTCGAATATGTAGGAGGCTGGCTACACCACCTTGATCCGCACGTGCTTGCGTCTAGTGAGCAGTATGAGTGCAGGGCGTTATCGTAGCGGAGGAACCGTCAGACCACCCCTTCGCCGAAAGTGCCGCCTTGTGATCTTAGCTAAGACTTTTGGTAGGCACTTCATCGCATACCAATCAGAGGTCACCGCAAATGCTGTTCGACCTCGATTATCGTCAAAACTTTATTTCAGTGATAAAAATGGCAACCATTATGTTTCCGGTGGGCTACGCCCAACGATGCAATAGTTAGAAATAAATTTCGGCGCCATAAAGATTGCGTTTCGTTTACGTTAGCTTATATTTAACTGTGTGCACAACAAACAGTGATGTATCAAATGTTCTAATCATAGCTTCAAGAAAATATAAACAATCGAGATTAAGTCAAGTCCGAATCTCTTTTATTAGCAATACGAGGCTATGTCCATCGTCTCACAAAATGTCACAAGCATATTACTTCCGAGTCAGTATTTATACACAAAAAATAAATGCATGCTCTATGGTATATAGGAAAAATCATATATATAAGTATGCAAAACACTAGGTACACGTAATCTAAAAACACATATCTTTGTAAAAAATTGCAGTTATAATATTCAGGTGAGTGTTGTTGTCAAAATAATATATTGAAAAAGGTGCCGCATTTGTCGTGCTGACCTCAGTGAGTGCATATTGTCAATTCGATACGTTCTAGCAATTTCTAGCGGTCGGATAACTTCGCCACTCTACAGACTATTTGAATGTAAATCGTAAAATTTGTCCGACACTCCCATATTTCTCAATCTTATGTGCATGCACATGTCGGCTTCGTTGTGCACCGTCGATACTGTGCCTAATCGTACATATATAGTCTTTGAACATTGAAAGTTGTTCGATTGATGAAGCAGTTTTGATTTTTCTAAAGTATTAATGTGTTTTTGAAAGATGCATACCTCCTATGACTAAGCCTTTGTACAGCTTGGTGTAAAATTCTGTTCTTTGTATAAAAAATGTTGTGCTAATTAAACTGCAAAAGAAAATTAAAAGATCATAGACACAATCTAAGATCTAGATTAAACAACTGGTAGTTAATTATTGTTTTAGTACTTTCTCGCTCAACCGACGTAGCTGAGCGCACTTAGTTTAATTTTTGAAATTATACTTTAAATTGAAAGGTCCTGCTTTCAATCAGGCTCCAAACAATTTGCAGAGCATGACTGCGTGCAAAATGCAATTTTCACAAACCGTACAACGACAGCACAACCGCGTGTGAGAGTAGGCGGGATGTAAATTGAAGAAAAACAATAAATATTGGCAATTCTTCCCTATACGTATTTTCCGTGCGACTTAAAGCTTAGCAGACTTGAAATAAAAAGCGAACCAGCCGAACCCTGAATGCTTTATTTCCGAAGGCATGATGTGCGTGTATCGCTAGCAGCCTGCGTGACCAGTGTAAAACTCACAAACGCACTAAACCTGGATAAATCCCCACCCTCCAAGGCTCGGCAATGCTGACCCTAGATACTACACTAAGCCAAAAATCCCTGATCAAAAAAAAAGTCATACAATCTACCCACTTGCGCAACTGCGGTCGGGTCAAGGTGGCTGCTTTCAGCAATCCCACACCTCATTGGCAAAGCCGACTTTTTCTTATACCGTATGTGTAACTGAGAGGAAACTAACGGCGTAAGGCGCTGTTACAAACGCTGTTCCATTTTCAATACGGAATGAATTACTCCCTCGGTAACCGCTGCACAAAGTCAAGCTCTACAAGCCAAGTAGCCAATGGCAAGTTAAAGTGGTTAGGTGAAGTAATCTCAAGAGCCAGTACTAAGGCCACCTCCGATAATAGGCAAAAAGGACGACTGAGTTTAGTGATTTGCAAGTCCCACATCCCGCTGCATTTATCACGACCGCTCAGTGTGCTTCATGCATTTTACTAATTAAGTTATCTTAAAAACATGTATACATACATTTGTATACATCCCAATATACAATATATATATATATATATATATATATATATATATATAATATAATTTTTTAGTTATATTTTAAGGTATAAATGCATACATTTATATGTAGAGGCATATATATATATATATATGTATGTATATATATATATATATATACATACATATATATATATACACATACGTACACCTGCACGTATATAAATATATCGGCATATATCCAAATATATAAACGTATGTATCTGGGAAATATGAAGAGCCAACGTACTGTTGTTGTTTCTGTTGTTGTTGTGGTTGTTGTTGCTGGTGGTGGTGGTGGTGGTTCCGTTTCTATGGAAATACTTCCACTTAGCGCCGGCTGCTCTGGGCAGTTCACAATTACATCGGTGTCGGACATTATTGCTTTTCACGCCGTCAAACTATCGATGAGTCACAATGAACAAATGTGATTAAAACCATATGCCGCCACCACGGGTCGTCGGCTTTTTCAGTTTCTTGTTCCGTTTCGACGAAGTCAGCCGTCGTTATAAGCAAGGGTGGCACGAAGAGGCGATCGAAAAAGACAGAAACAATACGGGGGGGAGGGAAAGAAGCGGCAGAATATCCTCGAAAGCCCTATCGAACTCCTAATTCGCCGAATGTACAGGAAGGCGATTATCTTGTAATTGACCGAGACAAGAACGCAAGACAGCATGCGGCGTCCGCCGCAAGCTCTAACTGCTGATTAGCGAGGCTTCGTGTCGTTCCCGTCGGCGGCGGCTGCGCCGGTGGTGGCGGCTCCAGTAGTTCGTATGCGATGGCCCCCTGGAACAGCTTTTTGATAAAAGGTTCGGCTGAACTTGTTTGGACTTCGCGCAGCGCGGTTGACTGGTGGCAAAGTTCGCAGCACTTTAGTTACTCTCAGAGAAACACACTAACACACACACACACACGCACACAACAGACACAGTCACATGGGAACACAAGCATGCGGTCTCTGACTGAGAAAAGTCGTGCCACTGGCGAGTCTCAAAGACTGTAAGGTTGGCTCCAATTTTGGGCTTACGAGAGCAGGAGTCAACCGCGGCAGCTTCACATTTGGCAATGTAGAAGCCAACTCTTACGTTAAAGACAGTCTCAGTTTTATCCGGATGGCCAATTATGAACGTAGAGACCGACAGACATATGGACGTATGAATTGCTACGGACCGCTGAGGATCTTCTGTGCCATAGAGGAGTGCCGCCTGGCCCGTACTGAACTGAGCTGGATGACTTAAACTATCACGAAGGAAAGATGCAATACAGACAATTCCTGTTGGAGGAGCAGCAGCATTAACAATCATCCGTAATCGCTCTTGCGTCCAAAACGTGGCTTGCGGGGTAAGGGGGCGATGTCCTATCGCTCGATACAGGTGCCGCACTTAGTGCAAATCACCCAATCAGTAGATGATTGCAAAATAACGCCCACTGTAGTTATGAATATATCTGTACGGCCGCGTCGTTTATCTACCGGTCTAACTAGATGATTGAATGAGTGCTAGAAAATGCCAACAACAGCAGCAGTAGCAAGCAGCCGGGTTAAGAACAATTGCCGTCGATGCCTTAGTTTGCGTGGAATGCATTCTAAAAGCTCCTTCTTAGTGCTCTCCGTCAGTGACTAACCCGGGCGGCCACGGCACGAGCTGAACAGGGAGATTCAGCCGCCTGTGACGGCGTAGCAGTACAAAGAAGACCGCACGTAATATCTGTAGTAGTACCAGAGGTTGAAGTAGTAGTCGTAGTAGTAGAAGTAGTAGTAGTAGCAGTAATGGTAATGGTAGTTCTCGCGACAGTGAAAATCGTACTAACGCCACTAGCAGTAGCAACCGCAATGCTCACAGGAGAAGCGATGTACAAGTTCTGTCAAAGTATACAATGAATGTCAAAGTATACACTGCTATAGAGCCAGTAACAGCGGCGGCAGCGGCGGCAGAAGAGGCCTTTCTCTAGGCTTTACACCCTTTCTGTGTGTGACTGCGGATGCGGCAGATTTCTCTCACCCTCTCATAGTAATCGACTAAAACGACGACGACGACAACGACGACGACAACATAATCATCATCATCATCATCAGCAACATAGACTACAATGACAGTAACAACAGAGGGAATAGTGACAACAACAACAATCACGGAGAGGACAATAGTAACAACAGCAGCAACAACCACAACAACAACGGAAGCGACCGCGATGAAAACGGTGGGGGCGGCAGCAGCAAGTGCATTGCATTAAGCGTTAAATGGACAAAGTGACGACCCACCGAGAGGACTGACAACTAGCCCAAATACTATATATATATATATATATATATACTAATTAGCACATAAAACTGTAGTGCACGAGATCACGCGTTGACGATAATCAGCACCCAGCACCGACACTCGCGAGCAAATTAGCGGCCGCGTCAACCGAGCAAGCGAACGGTGGTAGGGCAGGCATTTCGATTCATCGAACTATTCTGATCTGGCATGAAAAAAACTTGCCACAGGTCTTGCGCTGTAGTCGATGTGTCTCTCCCGCGCTCTCTCTCTCTCTCTCTCTTTCCCTGATGGCGCAATAAATAAAATCAATGAATCAAGTTCTAGCATATTACGCCATGACGCCACCACCAACTCAAGTGCACTGTCAATGATCTAATGATAATGTACAATTACAAAATTTATTTAATCATCTACTTCTATAAATATATATATATATATATATATCCCTCTCACTGAGGTTTCTGAACCTCGTGCAAGCCACGTTGTTACTCTTGTTGTCGCTATTGCGTTATCAGTCTTGTTTTTGTTAGACTCATTACCATGGTCGTTATCGCTAGCGCTCGGAAAAATTCCGCCTGCCCTTCCGGTCGTCAACTGGAGTAGCTGAACGTCCTCTAAAACGAGCCGATAGAAAGAAAAAAAAGCGTGCGCGTGTGCCAATCTTTGTGGCATAGTTTGGTGCCAGGAGAAGTACAACGTTTTCAACAAGTTCATCGCCGAAAGGATTTTTAAACACGCAGAACCGTTTTGACCTACTGAGGTTCACATATCGCTCGTTTCAGGTCGTAAAGCGTATGTTCAAACTCACACGTCTGCATTCAAAATCTCTCTATTTATTGTCCTTTGAACGGTCACTTTCGATACAGACCGCCAAATAACAAACATACTGACACAATAGAGGTACACAATAGACATACGAGACACAAATATGATTACTATCACTAGTGCCATTATCATTACGATGCTGCGACGGAACAGACACTATAAAAGAACGTGCTCACGCGTCCATGGAATTTTAAGGTAACATATTCCTGGAATGCGTCTGAAGACGACCGAGTGTTAGCCGTAACAGGTATCATTCATTGCAATCGATAAAGGCAGATGGCAATGACAACACGCACTGCGTGTCTCACTTATCGAATAAATGCCGCACTGATGTTTACGATGCTACGGCCATTTACGTCGGTTTCTTTCTTGCTCTTGCGCTCTGCATCTTTCTTGTGCATCCTAGCCTAAAGTCTCCATTGCGTAATCCGTTGTTATCCCCTGCATAGAGATCACACAATCAGATACGCACTTGGAATTCTGACCTCACACATACTTAAAGCAGAATGCCTAGTCATTTCTGCATTTCCAAAAATTTTCAAGCCGCGATTGCGCCTCGCCAGTCATCGATCGACGAACCACCTATGAATGGGGCACCTGAGACGATAGCGATGAAGACATCAACAACAACAGTAGCAGCAGTAGCAATAAAAGTCACAATAGCAGCAATAAAGACCACAAGAACAGTAACATAACAGCAACTAAACAAATCAGACTCGCATCGTTGCCATCAAGAGCAGGCGCAGCCTCAGTATACCAGAAGATGTCTTCCGGCTTACAATGTCAACGACGTGTGGCCGGAATCCTCTGCACACGTCACAACAAAATATCAAACTATACCGGACAAGGCAGCACCACTAATTACTACTCGGGCAGACTTAGCATCTATGCATTAATCATTGCACCGTGACTTAGTCGGGCTGTTAAACAGCTCTTGTTACACAGTTACTATACAGAGCCGCGACATTGAATTGTACAAACTATTACAGCATATCTACACATGTGTTTCTATCGTAAGGAGAGAACACAGAAACGCGCTCCGAGTGTCGGCTAGAGAGCGGCCGAAGGATGGAACGGCTGGAATAGCTGCGGCAGCAGCATCAGCGGTAGCGATGCCAGGCCGACCGAGCGTCATCTGAGTCATCAACATAACGCGAACGCGAGAGACTTGACGGCGACGGAGACCACAACAACAACGATAACAACAACAACGACAATAACAACGACAAAAACATTATCCAAACACACGAGGCCTGGCGACTCGATGAAATCACACCGATCTCACAGAGTCGGCCCTACACTTTTATCCAACTCTCATACTCTGCTCTGCCGCCCCCAAACCACTACACTCCGGCAGCAGCTATCATGTAGCTGGCCTCATGGCCGATGTATCTCGCTGCTGCTGCTGCAGTGAGATGTGAACGCATAGACGAGAACTGAAATAACTGATTGGGAAGCGGTCAATATCTATGTAGGCCGGTGCCAACATGCCAATATCTGATGTAGAAAATAACGCCATTCTTCCAGCACGCTATGGATAGCGCTATATTATGTCAAAGCATATTTCTTCCTTTCCACATTCCTCCCTATTTTCCCCCTTCCAGTTTATGACAAATATGTATACAAGTGTTCTTCATTTTATTTATTGTACTTTACAAACCTTGAAACCCAATACTAACAAAGCAAACTCTTCGAACGACAGCTACAGAAACCTATGTGACGCGCCGGTATCGAGTCCTGGGGGTTCTAGTCCCGTAGTTGCCGCCAAGCTCCTTCATTCGGTCTCTTTATTTGTATTTATTGTATAATTTAATGTTGTATAAATATAAAATTAAACAAATTTGTATTTAAATATAAATTAAACCAAATTATTAACGCAAATCAATACAAGTTATAATTTCGTCCTGCGGGGCATCGAGAGGTACGTAGATTGCCGCCCAATCGTTTATGCAGACGACACCACTCTTTTGTTCCGTGTCTCACCCTCCCAATTGTCCAATAATAGGTTTAATCTTCAGCACGTTGAAACCGGTATTGAGAAGGCCATGTCTTTATTTCAAAGATTTGGTCTTGTCGTTAACCCGACGAAGACGACACTCGTTCTTTACCACACCCCACAACGGGCATCGAGACAGAAGTTCAAAACTGGTAATATCTCCCTCCAAATAGGCGGCTCTGCTATCCCTCTCAGCTCAGAGGCAAAATGTCTTGGCATTGTGCTACACGAGCATATGAAATGGGACAGTCAAGTGAGATCAAGCGTCAGGGTCTGCTACGCCGTGGTGGCCTCACTCGTGCGTTTGAGGAGAGCCAAGGCTTCGCGGGATCTTCTGGTACGTGTCTACAAAGCGCTTATGGAACCAATTCTAACTTACGGAATTACTCTGTGGGGCGCCACGTATTCCACGACCCTAGACAAGCTAAGGGTCGTTCAGAATGACGCGGTTAGAGCCATAATAGGTCTTCCTCGTCGCGCGAGTGTGACTCCATGGTACACCAGGCTCGGGCTTCTCAAGCTTGATCAGCTGACACGTTTAAAGTTAGCCGTGCTAGCCTATAAGGTGCAAAACAATGGAATCCCTTCAGATTGTGTTTTTGACTTCGTCCTTACCCCAGTACGTTCGCAGCGCTACAGGAACCAACTTAGAGTGCCAGGGTTTAGACTCACTCTACTTCGGCACTCACTGGCCTACATGCTGCCCACGGTCTGGAACGAGCTGCCGTTGGCGCTTCGAAATACAAGCCGGGCCGCTGTTTTTAAACGACATCTTCTCTTACTGCTGAAGAACGAAGAAACAGTGACTCCGAGTGAATTGTTTTAAACTTATTTTACTATATAGGTATTAAACTTGTATTAGGTTGTTCTAAAGTTTTAAACTTGTATTGTGTTACTTATAAATAACAATGATTTCACGAATACATTATACAATAAGTTACATATGACACATATATATTATATATAAGAATATTAATACATAAAAACCTAGATATTTAATACATAAACTACATATGAATATATACTAATCATAATAATAATATAATATATTTTTTTTTAATTAATATATACACTTTTTGTAAATACTAAAAAACATACCGGCGCCACCTCTGCAGATACGATGAGCACCCGATCATTCACGTTTTCTAGCTCCATCGTAAAGCAATCTAGCGAGCATACAACTCGCCCCACAGCTGTAAACTCTAACGGCGACGATGATAGTGATGATGATACTGTTGATATAAAAAGTTCGATGAGGGCGGTGGCGAATCAACTGTGGCTGGGAACACGACAGCCGGTCGGCATGTTTGTTTCTCCAGTCAGCGATTAGGACAGTTTTTGTGCAATGACACCACATATGACTGACTACCAGACGTAGGCAACACCAACAGAAGTAGTCGAATGCCACCACCAACAACAACGACAATATCGAGGAAGACGGTAGTGAGCGTGAGAAATGACACCCACATTGCTCAAACGTTGGTGGGAATCAAACTAATGGCAAACCTCCTACCGATTATGTTCACTCAGACCACAGACGACAATAATGACTAATATCAGTACCACTCACTACACTCATACTCCTTACTAAGTAATTTCTTAAATATTGATTGCTGTGAAACCATGGAACTAGAGTGACCGGATCAGAGGCAGGCAGAAATAAGTAGATCACAGCATCTACTGTCTAGCCATGAAATCGGGATATCTGAACGGTCAATGAGTCACAGCAAAGGACGGAAACTGAGAACACAGATATATATATAAGAGGAAATAAGTGAGGGATAACTGAATGGACATAAAAGCAAGCACGATAAAGGTCAGTATTACGCTACGAGTGTACACATCTCGATCTGGTAGCCCCTGCGAGCAGTCAGTACAACACCTGTAAATGATTACTGGCACAAGACACTCGCCAGAACTGACCACACCACCACAAATATCAGCAGCAAAGGCCACCAGCTGCAACGCCATAGACTGGCATAGCTGAACCAGAGTCAACTACATCAGCAGCAGCAGTACACTGGTAGCACCAGCCAGCAGTACTACAGTTGTAGAGATAGTTCTTAGCAGCTGTTCCGCTGTTTCGGCAACTGTTTTACTTAGTGTTTTGTTGTTATTTACTACTGCAGCTGTAGTTGATGTCACTGTTGTGGTCAATTCATTCAGTCAGCAGCAATTCAAAGCCAAGGCCCGTGTGCAGTGCACCAGAAACAACAACAACAACAACTATGCCGCAGCGAGCAGTAAGCAGCTGCTATTTCTGTTGTCCCCTCTTCTGCTATTTCTGTTACTTCTGCTTCTGCTATTGCTGGTGCTGCCCTCCACCGGCATGAAACGTTGTCGACGTGCGTCTAGTAGTGTATTCGACTACGACTACGACGACGACGACGATGACGACGTGACCGAGCTGCTAAGAAACAGCAATGGCTCGTAACTCCCGTACACAGCAAGATGCAAACACCAGCAAGACCCAGAAACAGCGGGCCAAGAAAGAAGGACCCAAACGCGCGCATGCGGTTGGTTCCGGGTAAAATCGAGCAGCAATAAGTTCATATAGCTGTCGGACCAATTGCTGTGATCAGTCAGTTACAGCAACAGCAGCTGTTCAGCTATTCAGCGGCCGCAAATTGGCGTTTTCTTCGACGCGCAGACGCAGCTGTTTTTAGCAGTTCAAGCTGAGCGACAAAGTCGACCTCATGGCTAGAGGATCCCTAGAGTAGTCGTTGATGTTTGATTACAGTAGTCATACAAATACATTAGCAACATTAGTCAACGTCGGCTCCGTGATTGCTATTGCTGTGGTTGTTGTTATTGTTGCGCTTGCTGCTGCTGTTGTTGTGGTTGTTGTTGTTGCTTAGCCGACCTTGTTGCTGCTACTGCCATAGCCAGCCGTGGAGCAGGTAGTGTGAAAGTTCTGTCCGTGTACGGCATGCGAACGCCGAAGCGATGTGCCGTCACAAAGCTCGAAGGTCGCGCGGCGGCGCGAGTGGAAAGACATATAGATAGAGATAGGTTGCCAGCTATGCATATAAATGATAGCTAGATAAATGGCGCGCCAATAGGCTCTGCCGGCTGCGCTCAACATGACAATGTCACAACACCGTTGGCCTGCCCACACCATTTTGCAGGTGTGGGCAGGCAATTTCTAGGTGAAACAAAACGAAACTCACCACACCCACACATTGTACCCGTGAAAACGAAAGGACCGTCAATCATCCACGATGATAGTTGTCATTCATTATTAATACATCGACATACTATGCTGATGATGGTGATGGTAATTTCATAATAACTGTATTGGTCATTGACTCATAGATCAGAGAGCTGTCGCTACACGACAACAGCTGGCGGCGGCGGCGGTGGCTGAATGACGTTGGCGAAGACGGCGCGTGGAGGCGGAAGTGTCTCCTCTGTGGCGCGGAACGAACGATGGATGGACCCGAATGGTCTTGTTCTTGTTGGTCTTGGCCTTGGTGTGGTGGTGTTGGTGGGCGGCTTGCTTGATATGACGAACAATTCGGCCATCCGAAACGAAAACCCTCGCCACGAAGTTTCGCCCACTGTGTGGCGGCAGCGCCGACGACGCCGCCGCCGGACGATAAGGACTATATGTGATGTCGTGGCGACGTCGGCTTCAACATTACAGGACGCTCAATGTAACGACGACGAAGACGACGACCACGACGACGGCACGGTGTAACAGCCGCTAATCAAACAACTGAGACAGTGCGGTTTCAGTACGAGCACGAACGCCAACAATACCAAACAATCAACAGCAACAACAACAACAACAGCAACAGCAAACGACATCCAGCTTCTCTCTAACTGTTTCTTTTTTTGTAAATAACAGATTTAATTTTTATTTTTCGAATTGCTCTCGCAGTCGGTCGATACTCGCTACTACGAACGTATGCCTGACAACAGCGGCGGCCGTATATGTGTTTGTGCATGTGTGTGGCCAATCGAGTTGATCTGCCTTATTGTTAGTCACTCATCATCGTCATCATCATCATCATGCTGGCATGACTGGTTAGTGCGTTGGAGCAACGCTGTACCACCGTGCCCGCCAAATCATCGAAAACTTACCTATCATAGGTGCGATAGTTCATAGTCATAATTACACTTAGCGTATGTCGGCGGCGTTGTAGCAGCCGCAGCAGGACATGCATTCGAAATTCAAGCCATAACAATTCGACCACAACAACGCATGACGTAATCGCCTTCTAGAACGGCAATTCAGTGTGCCAAACGGCTGGTACACTCACCACTGAATTTTAGATGCGAAGTAGTTTCTTTGTTGGCTTGCGAGAAGTGCTCACACCAGCACCACCTTGGAAGACCCCGCAGCTCCCTTCCCTGATTGATCAGACACAATTACAACGTCGTCTAGTTTCGTTATTAATACTATTACTACTATTAGTACTAAGGCGACGACAATTCTAATGACGGAGTTGATGATGACAATAATGTCGACGACGACGACGACGACAACGACGACGCAGCAACACGACCTGTTGCGACAATCGCAATGCGTGCGTAATACTCCGGCCGCCGCTGCAGCTGCTGCTGCTGCAGGTGGTGGTGGTGGCGGTGCTCGTTCGGCCTTCGAGATCGGTTCGTGATCTCGGATGGTCGGATGGTGAACGAACATATGGTTCGCTCGGGGGCTTTACGATGAGCGCCGCCATCTTGGACGATCGAAGCGCCCTCTAGGTGGCATCTGGCCAAACCGGCGGACCGGCTCGTCGGCCGGACTAACGTATAGATAGATAGATGATGATGATGATGATGATGATGTTGTTAGAGTCAGCGACGGCCTACGGGCCGGCCGGGCGGTCGCGCGTGCTGACAGCCCCCCCCGGGCAGGAAGATCCGAAACAGGGAGCACACAACGAGCGGTCGCTACGTCGGCCAGTCAGTGCATATATGTATATACACTGGTTGTCCATTGTAGCCACAGTAGCAGAGCTAGCTAAGCATTGTAGTTATTTGCTAGTAGTAGTTGGTGGTGGTGGTGGTGGTGTTGGTAGAAACAGGCGGTAGATGTTCTAAGAGTAGATGGAGGAGCAGCTGGAACGCTGACAACAAGCTCACGACGACGACGACGACGACGACAACCACAACAATAACATCTCAAGACCGACAATGCCTCCTCTAGTTAGCCAGCGAATCGTTCATCGAACGTTCTTCCAATAGAACTGAGTCTAACATATAGACAATTAGTGAACAAATCTCCGTAGCACTAACAGTCTAGCAGCCTGGGTGGTATTGGTGGGTGATAGGGAGTTTCGAAAGCACTTGCTAAACAACCAACCAAACAACAATCCATAACGAACCGTATCGATGGCCGAAAGCTGCCGCAGCCTCTCGAGCAATTGACGAACGTCATAAAAGCAAGGCATCGCAAGGACATCATCGAGTTTTTAATAAACTGACGAACAAGTTATGAATGAAGCAATATGCGTGCATGGACCGCTATCGTCGCTCGAGGGCCCGGTGCGCAATGGACTAGCTATAAAGTTGACACGCTCGAGAAGCGAGTAGGCGCACTGCAGAGAGACACAATTGGATCATTCCGATGGAGTACTTTTTATCTGCATAATGTTCTTCATCATAAGATTTTCTTCATGTTTTTATCTGTGATTCTTTTAAAAGTAAGGCAAGCGTATCTGATTACTCTCAAAAGTTTTTCTAACTTAATATGATTTTGTACTTTAAAAAATTGTAAAAAATGCTGCTCGTGGCTCGTCTCTGCTGGTGTTGTGCCGAGCTGCTGTGCCACAAACCACGCGCCCTGTTTTAGGTCGCATAGTTGCACTCGGTTCAGAGGTGCAATAAAGATTGTAATAATAAGAATATCAAAATAAGTAAACAATCATAACTATAGCTGACCATTTTAATGTTGGCCCGTATCTCCCCCCGTCTTTGATGTTTTATGCCGGAAATCGGTGACATAACGACATTAGAAAACAGATCTGAGAGTGGTCGACGTAGCTAACAGTGGCCCCTGACGGAAAACATTATTTTATAATCAAATGAATAGAATCAAGTAAATAAAATTGAGGGACAGTTAATGTGATATACAGTGGGGTAGAAGCAAGCGGCATGGCTAATCGTACGTTTTGTATTACGTTTGGCCAAAGAGATTCCTTTAAGATACGGCTCTAATCTGATTGTTGTCTAATCTGAATACAGCTCCCATGCAACGTTACATGAGTTACACCTTGTAATATCTGACATTTTAGATTGCCCATAAAGGATTGGCTTAGGTACGCCTTGTATATATATATAGTATATATATATATATATATATATATATATATATATATATATATATATATATATATATATATATATATATATATATATAAACAAATTAAAATCCAAACAGGCTTAAATGTAAAATCACAAAGATAGGCCATTCAGAGTACTGAGTTTGCTAAACAAAAACTTCTAACAATCATTTATAGATAGTCGTTACAGTGTAGCGCCAGCCCCAACGAGCCCCGTTCATGTCAAAGACAAAGTTTTTCACTGCACTTCCAATATTTATTACATTATTGATACGCAGTAAATTTTTGCATAATGAGTATTACAAAAACTATATGAACAATTAAATAATTATACATGTTTAATAAATTATCTATATAAATGACATCATAATAATACTTACGTATTTAGAAAGTTTATTTTAAGCGTGTACAATTAAAAACAAAATAATGTTGAGCATAGCTTTTCCCACTTTTTCACTGGGTTACACAAGAAACAAGTCGGCGGCCTCGAACCGTTATCTAACCGTCAGAATCGAACACGCGATTTATCGCCAGAGCCGAAGGCCATCTCTACTATACCATCCCAGCAACGGTATAGCCAATAAACTAGAGAGGTCGATATTATCGTATTATGAACAACTTATTACAGCACCATCCAACATCAGAACTTGTAGTTCTGTGTAAAACGTAATATTGCGTGGTTGATTGTTTGTTGGCCGACATGCCACATGTCGACGGCCTTCTCTGAGTAAATTGGCATTAGGAGCTAACGGCCTAACGACGTCTCACATCATTTCCGCAGAGAGGGTAAAACTATGTGGCTGTATACGCGTCAGCAAGTAGCACAATATCTGGGCAGCAATTCTAGTGTTCTTCTAGTCGTAGACCTTTACTTACGCAAATGTAGTTTTCTTTTTTACACTATTGTTTTAGCCGTGGATTGTTGCCATTCATTGTAGATGCAGTCGTATGACACGCGGTTGAGCACGTGTTCATTTAAATTTAGTCAGTATACGCGCAGAACAAATTGCGCACACCTATTGTGTGGTGTGCGGTTTCAACGCATCTCTGAGCAAACTCTTTTGAGACGGCTAACTTCGTGTCGGACTCAACGAGGAGCTCAAAGCGTAGAGTAGGCCTTATCGGATTCGCAGTGGGTTAGGATTTTTACGTTGGATGTCCTCAAAGAGAGTTCCTTAACTGCACTGTTGAAAGGACTACGCTAACGTTGAAGACGCGGTTGTTTGTGTTGCTGGTCTTATTTATCTTCTGGAGTATCGCCTACGACGCGTGTTCTAAATAGAGCACCTTCCTGACGAATTATTTTTCTATACGTTCTTGCAGGTCCCTACCCTACGCGGACGCCCCCCCCCCCTGTTGCTGATCACCGTCTGCACGGAGGCCACTCTCGGTAAGAACACCAACCCAGAAATTAGAGGACCTCTAGCCTTACGGATAGGAAACACCCATAAAGGAGGTTAACATACGTTAATAAAAGTACTAAAAAAATAAAAACGATTTCTGTAGGATATATCAAAGGGAGAGCGGACATCGCGCAAAAAAGAGATAGCCTCTCAAGAAGTCCTCAAAAGGTAACTTCCGAAAGGATGCAGCTTCTTTTGCGTAAGGAGCACATGTTCCCGGTGCGACTAGCAAAGAGACGTACGTCCAAGCTTGGCTGCACCGTAGCCCGAAGAATGAGCTGCTTTGAGTCATCATCGACTACATTCTCTGAGGGGACAAACTTCTGAAGACGCTTAACAATTACAGTTGGTGACATTTCATGACCTTGTGTGGTGGGAAGGGCGTTCAAGGGTTGCGATAACTTAGAGCGGTGTGATGCTATCGCGAGTCGAGAAAACATCAGCAACCGCCATCATTATTACTAAGGTATACGAGCTATGCAAGTATTCACATGAGCACAGACAATCATATCGTCGTATGCTGTCTAAGCGCGAGGTCTGGTTGACCGCTAAAACACAAAAAAAGTAGAGAGAGCTAGATTTGTTTATTTGTCTGCCATGAAAACGTACTCGTCTATGACGAGAACAACTTCCAGAACGGGTACAAAGTAAGTTCAAAGATGTCAGTGCTTACAAATTCCTAAACACAAAAAATAAGCAACGTGCTAGCATAGAAGATACATTCGAGCGTGAAGATTTTGTGATCGTATCAGAAACGATTGTCCTGTCTTAACAGAGATGTTACCTTAAAATAAAATAATTAAAATTAAGACTTCTTGACCGCATTTGCACACTCGCCTCATTAAACACCATTACACTACCTTCCAGTTAAACACTCTCACTTATTAGCAAAGATCGCTCTGTTTTTTTTCAGAAAGAGCTTAGCAGAGTTATTTGAGTGAAGAAACTAGTAATTGCATGGACATGGTAAATCAATGGCATTTAATTCTGCAAAATCGTGCGAGAAAAGCAACATCATTTATGAAATAAAATCTAAATATTGAATCATAATTTTAGTACTAAAATAGACAGAGCTTCTTGTTCACCTTGGGTTGATCATTAGCTAGGAAACATACATATAATGAAGCTATAAGGCCTCTAGCCTCTGGGCCTCCTATTTGTAAGGCCTCTTTTTCGGCAAGCAAAGCGTGTTAGAATTTCAAATGAGCCGACAAAATACGTCTGGTACAGATAATGCAGGAGCGCTTACATGTTCCGCCAATATTGTCGACATATGTCAGACAGTATGTCAACATGGCCATATAAGATCAACGGGCATTCCTAGCACATATTTATCAGGTGTTTTTAGATCTTTTCATTGCTTGCTTACGCTTGCTCACCCATCCATCTGCCATGCGTATGGCGCATAACCTTATCTATTTCCTGTCAATATAGGACCTAGATTTATCAAGCAAGACACAGGGGATATGCTGTCAATCGAGCTTATATTTATCTTTTTTGCATAGCCGAGACCGTTGTTTGTTTCCTCGACTCCCAACTTGGTCATGGCAACAGTCGCCGACTTGGAGTGACAACCTAGTGTGTTGCCATTTGCCATTTTCATCCTCATAATCATTCGTCGCCTTTTACCTATCATATCAATAATGATCATTCCTTTCTTTCCATTTTGTCATACCCAGAGAAGGCCAAAAACCCAATACAGTATAGGCTTCACGAGTCTCATTTGCCTCCAAGTTGCGACGTTATGTTAGTCTAGCATCCAAACGCATAAAGCCTCCTTCCCTAAGGCCAGTTAGGCGTAATATGCTCTTTACGATTCTGAAGATAAGTTTCTAGTAGTGCACCCTAGCAATCATAAATTCACCTCAAAGTCCAACCGATAACGGCAATATATATATATATATATATATATATATATATATATAAAATCAAAATCAATCTAACATATTTTTCATGTTAATGTACTTGATAAGTGTGTTTTACGATATACTACTAACAAAACCACTATTTAATTTCTCGGTCGTATGAATCTATTACTACAATTTTTATCATTATCAGATGAATAGATGTTAGATAGTATACCTGTTATTATTTTACTATTTTACAACATGGCATTAGTATTATTATTCGCTTATATATATATATATATATATATATATATATATATATATATATATATATATATATATATATATATATATATATATATATTTACTAAGCATCTTAGCTTAAATTATATTTTGGTGATTTAAACGCGTATGGCAGGCTGTACATAAGTCTGACATTAACTAAAGACCCATGACAACTAAAATAGACGCTAGCTTTTTGCTACGAACAGCCTAAAGCAGCGCTTGTCACTAATACTGGTCTCTAATACTGTATCTGGTCACGTCTGGTTAATAAAAAATTATTATTAATATTAAGTTAATATATTATTCTTATTAAGTAAAATTCTGACAGGAGTCGCTGTCAGACTCCTGTCAGAATCGCACCACATACTGTAAATATTACAACTGATTTACGATTGTGAGATCAAACTTTTTTAGGTGCGTTTTATTGAAAACATGTACTCAATTTTGCAAAGAAGAGCGGGTTATGCCTCAACCCACAAAAATGCAAACTCTTTGTGTCGGGATTATCAATACCCGACTCCTCGGTCTGACTGGTAAAAAGACCTTCTTCTAGACTGTATCACAACGAATAAAACCAACCTCACCTTACAGCTGTGGCGAGAAGGTCTCACCATTACATCCGCAGCTTAGTCCTTAGGACGAGAGTCGCTGCTCAGAATGATACCCTGGCCCGTGCTCTAAACTCTTCTGGCTACTCTTGTGTTCTCGAACCTGCAGGTTTATATACAGACGACACCCGTTAACCTGACGGAATTACCCTAACAGTCTTCTGACACTCGTCTGGAACGCTACCGTGACTAACCCTTTAGAACCTTCAATGTCAGTCACGGCGCTGCCCAGGCTGGCTATGCGGTTTTGCAGGCGGAGAGAAATAGGTGTCGGAAATATGCTTTTATCAGAGACGCTCTGGATTGGAGACCTTAGGAAGCTTATGTAAAATTACTGAGGGAGTTATTGCGCTATGCAATTATTATTCATTATTAAGGTATGCAAGTGCCTCAGATTAGCCACGGGAGACCCACGTACTAATGCATTTTTCTAGCAAAGGCTGTCATTAGATTTACAACGTGGTAACGCCACGGCGGTGCTTGGCGCCTTGTCCAGGTGGTCATTACCTTGACACCAGGTCTGGACCTAAAGCTGATGTAGTTTGCCGTCACGATTACTGGGGGACAATTGTTTACACCCCATTACGAGTTGAACAAATATAGGCATCCCGCATGTACGATGGCCATGACTTAAATATTGCGTAAAGCCCACGCTTTAATAATATGGTAACGCCAATTAATAACGGTAGCGGCATTGTCCCTACACACTAAGGGTAAGGGTGCGCGCATATTTAATTCAGTTTTAGTAGTTTTCATCAGCTCGTTGTGCCAATGATAGACAGAAAAAGATGGACTAGCCAGCGCAGGCGTCGGCCACATCCTTCACCAACGAGAGATGCACAAGCGGTGCCTATACGCGCATCTTCTTGAAGACCATGTTGAAATGGCGTTCGGTCTCGGGTTATCTGGCGTTTGGTGCAAGGCTACACTCAAACTGACTAAAGAGCCTGGGAAGAAGCTCTTTGAGTTCAACAGAGGTTGTTTTTGAAACTACAGAGAGGCAACACCATGCTATTGAGTGGTCACCGACACCCAAGCAATAATCATCATAAAAGCAATAGTGTAAATATTATATACTTAGTGTATTAGTAATTGCAATACCTGTCCTTAATTATAATAAATTAAAATACACAAGGCGAGCACATGCCGAGTGTGCAAATGTATTGTAAATGATTAATTAATCATCGCAATATGTTCTATATATATATATATATATATATATATATACCGACTCATTAGCACCTTCAATGGTCGGGGGCGGGGCGATCTCGGCAGGCCATGCCGGTAATCTGGCTCGCGAAACGAGGAAGCTCGCAAAATACGCCTCAAAAGAATACCCACATGAGTTTCAACCGCTAGTGTTCGAGACCTTGGGCGGTCCAGGCGGCCTCACCGCAAACTTCTCCATAGAGTCGGCGAGCAGCTGAACCTCGCAACCGGAGACAAGAGATCTGCGGTTTTCTTGAGACAGCGCCTCGACCTCGAAGTCTAACGCGGGAATGCGGCGTCCGTCCGCGGTACGCTGCTGAAGTGGTCCCAACCCACTCTATACGAGATAGAGTAATATTTCTAGTAAACACGTTCTCGGGAGACAATTGTAGCTCCGTTTGTATTTTGAATAAACATATACCTTATATATACATGTATGTACGTATATGTATATACGAAAAAAATTATATATATATATATAAGTCATTTGGCAACAAATATAAAAAGATAAAAACACTCCACTGTGTGTAGACGATCCAAATTGCGTATGTATTATGTTGCCGAGTGGGTTTTTGGGAACATGAGTAACAAATACAATAAAACGGAATAAAGATAATTATAAACATAAAAATTAAAACAAGCAATTGAGATGCCGTGTGATACTATCAACCTATATACACACATACCACTTGGCCTGCCTCGTACGCCGCGGCTCGAGTTCGATCATAAACAACGATATCCACTGGAAGTGTCGGAAGTGACGCATATGACACCATTGACCGCGTCAAAGATGAGGGCCTGACTCGCTCTTCATACCCAGGCATGGCTGACGCAACGAACAGTTACGACAATAGCAGCAACAGTCAGCAAAAGCTGTCCAGTAGGCAATGACAGCGTGACACAAGACGACAAACGTGTCCGTCTCTTCCAAATCAGGCCGGCTGTCAGGAGAAGTCTAATCACACACTGGCGTGCGTACACTTGCCAACAGGCGGCCGGTAGGACGGACACACGCGGTCACTACCTTTGCAGAGTTTAAAACAGTTCGTGTTCAACGCACATAGTAACAACAGATGCGTGGCGACGTCGTGACCTTCGTCAGACTACCCGCTACTACTACTACAGAAGTTGCAGCAAAGTTGATTGAAGTAGAAGTAGTAGTAGTCGTAGTAGTAATAGTGATAGAAATCGCATATCTAGTGGTAGTTGCAATCGAATAGTTACGACTACGGCTTAATTGATTACAAGCAGTTAATTAGGCTTTGGGTCAGGCCAGCGCACATAGGGACAGCCAAACCCCACCATCGGCTGCTTTTACCGCTTCCACTATTTATGCTGCTGCTGCTACTGCGAACTCCACAACAGTTACGAAAGGTTGAGAACGTTGAGTTGCGTCCAATCGCACCGAATCGCACGATCGCCACGGCATTGACTTCCCACCTTGTTTCGTTGATTCTCACAGTAACCTTAATGGACAGGAATCGAGTCGGAATGAAATTCTGCTTCGCTTTCGTCTTGACCTATCCGGCGGCTTGGCACGGTCGATCTACGCTATTCGGTCTATCCAGGTCCGTTTTGTTCGTGTAACTATTACTTTTCTCTTTCTCTCATTTTATATGCATATATATACCTTTTCGTGATCCCCGTTGGCCGACGATATATAGCCAATATGTTTGCCCTCTGTAAGAGGCTGGTTACGAGGCGAGCTGTCGACACCGCTGACGACTGGACACTTCCAGAGTTCTACGTGTCCAATGCAGAGACAGGCAGCATATAACACACATATTGATACATCTATACATACCCACTCATTCGTATACGTAGACACATAGACATATTCGCATATATATAAATATACAGATATGCGCATGCATTCCAAGAAGTGCCGTATAACGCATTTCAGAATGATCGTCATAAAATGCGCCTTTACTTAGATGTGTTAGCTTTAAGCGCTGTGAATGGTCGTATGGTTATGATTTTGAAGTACTGGACGTAAAAGCTAATAAAAGAACTCAATTTTCCGCGAATTATTTTCTAAAGGACAGTGTCGCATTATTTGATCGGCCTTATCTATTCTTCGGAGAAGAAGAAGCAGAATTATAGGACGACTGGTTGTCTCGCAATTGCATATTTTACGCTCCTATGTTGAGCAAAAACACCAGTGTCGCAAATTGTAGTCATTTCACTCTAACTCTAAAACAAGACTTCTCACAGACCATGTTCCATAAAAAAAAGTTTGCTTTAACGAGCTTTACAATTCCTTATATCGCTTCCGAATTATTTCGGATACATCTCTCAGAAACTCTTGAAGAAACTACGAATTCTTTCGGATACGCTCTCAGAAAATGTTGCATCTGTTGAATTGCATTCTACGTTAGCAGAACAAATGCATAACAATTGTGGTATTACAGAGAAGTTTCATGAAAATAAATTGTTTGCAATTCTCATATTTTACGCTTTTATGCTTAATTACTTTATTTTTTACAAGAATGTTCCGCCCCTTGTTTCTTTGGAAAAAAATATTTTTTTTGCCGAGCTGTACTAAATTTTAAAGTTTGTTGGACGAATTCTGGGGGACAGAAAAATTTGAAGAGCGATATACAGAATCGTAGAGCTCGTTAAAGCAAATGTTTTTTCCAATGGAACATAGTCTCTAAGAAGTCTTGTTTTGGAGTGAGAGTGAAATTACTACAATTTGTAACACTGGCGTTTTTGCCCAACATAGGAGCAAGACATATATAGATTGTTGCGAGACATATATAGATATAGCCTCTTAAGGTCTTAGCCCTGATTAACTATATATATATATAGTGTAAAACTTAATTTATTAAGAATACTGATGGAGCTACAATTGTCTCCTGAGAACGTGTGCACTGGGAATATTACTATATATATATATATATATTTTTTTTTTAATGAGACCACTAAAGCATTGTAAACTGCTTGTAATGGCTGCCTAGTGTGAGGTCTTCTGGTTTTTAATTCCGTATCAAAATTGTTTTTCGTTGCCATAATCTCTTTTGTGCAGGTGATTGTTACCGTTGACGTGTGACAAGTTTTGAGCATAATCAAGACAGCACTGTCAAATGTTACTTTTTGTTTCTTGCTGGGGTGTCTTCATCCTCGTTTCTTCTCGTTTCGAATGTGTTGCTTCAGCTTATTCGTGTTTGCAATATTAACAGGTAGACGCAATTAGCGCTCGGAGCTCTCCTTGTATGATGTAGGTATTACTGGGTGCCTTCATCATTTGTCAATATCCGGGACAGACGGTTGCGACCTCGCTTTGCTGCCTGCGATGACATTTCCATGTCATCATTGACCTTGTGAACTATCTTTGACCAGCTCCCACTGAGATTATTATTGTTTCTGTTTCCCGACGTCTTGCCGCCCCCGATCGATTCTTTCCTACCTTAATTGCCAGCTCCTAGGATATGGTTGTTGTAAGCAGCAGTACAGCAGTTGATCATACAATTTGGTCGCGATTTTGATCGCACGTCTGTTTTGCCATTGTGACCCTGCGACTTTTTGGAAGCCAGGAAGGGCTTTGGGCCTTTGTACTTTGCTCAGCGCTGCCTATGCGTTATCTTACGTTCATTATTAGTTGTGTTAGAACTATAGGAAGGACCCTAGACAAGAGGTTTTCATGATTTGACGATAGCTGCAATGATTCGGGCATCTCCATATTGTATGGTGTGGCAGCAGGCCACAATCGCTGTCTTGGCTTGGGAACCAAGAGTACGTCTACTTTGCTCGTCACAGCTAATCTGGACCTGTTTAAGTCGGATTAAAAGGCTTATCATTGGAATCTGGCTTAGATTTTTTTAACTTTACCTGACGTTTTTTCTTGTTGATGATAAACGCATACCAGCTAGCCAAACGGAGCTCGAAACGTCTGACGCAAAACGTAAGACCATGGACTCGAAGCACTTGTTGCTGTTGTTACAGGTATTTCTGGATTGGATATCAGCAGTTAGAACAGATGAGATTAGATACACCGCCTCTAGCAGTTGCAGCGAAGCGGGTTTTTTCCGTTGCCGCTAAAGTGTGGACGATATTGGACAACTCAAATCGATTTGCTCACCATCACTTTTCATGTCAGGGACACTGTACAAGCCTACGGTCACTACCAACCACGAAGTTTGACTGTATTATGCTATCCGTTACGTCAAATGCAAGAAAAACCGTAGGTCGAGGAAAAAGCAGATGAGAGGAAAGAGCGCAGTGTATCAATCCAGGCTTCTCGTAGCTGAATCTGCGATTTACGGGCCTACGAAATTACGCCTAACACTTAAGCGCCCGAAAAACCTTCCGTTTTTGGTGCGGGACGGCGGACTTCTGTGAAATTCTAGCCGCTAGCAAAGGGCGCACATACTATCGATGTTTCACCGTTGGCCAAAACTGCAAAAACGCAACGCCTTAGTGCCGAAGGACATGTGGCTCGTTTTAGGAACTACGAACAAAACAACTGATTTTTGTGAACTACCTTGGTTCCAGTTATAATCATTTGGTCATTATCTCGAGAACAGCGCTTGCGTTGTTGTATATTCATTGGCAATTTCTTTGAGTAGGACTTACTTTCAGGCCTGGTACCATTCCACGCGCCATGGCTACAAGTCGATCGCAGACTGTGTAGGAAACTACAAGACAAACACACTTGGCCAGCCGTTTCGAAGCTGTGGAGCCAACGTTTCAAATGCAAAAGGCTACGATTAAACACTTGAAGATTCAAAGCTTTAAACCATGTGATACGTTCATATAATTTGCTTAGATCAGGTGGAACAATGCCATCAAGAAAATATCAAAAACAATGCCGCCATTATATGTCTAGTAAGTAGCTGTTAATATTAGATCTTTAAATAGTTACAATTTACACAGATTGCAAGGTATATATGCATGTATATAGTAACGTCATTTGCCATATGCCCGTTCGTAACTATGCTAAGCGCTTGTCGAATATTGTGACGAAGTCACTGTGTAGCATAATGGCGCAATTCAAATCTACTCTAACCGACCACTTCCAACGGCCACAGCGTCCAACGTTGACCGACCGACACATATCTCAACCAACCACAGCCTTTCGCGCCGAAACACCAACGACATCCGCCGTCCAAGACGATCATCGGTCGACACCTGGAGAGGGTCGACCTATAATCGGCAATCTAAGTCAGACCTAAATTAACCTGTATTCGTATACGAAACAAACACAAACCACTGTAAATTTCGATCGATTTGAGAGCGGGTTCTGAGACTCTTTTGAGTGTCAGCACGCCGCGGTGTCTTATGAGTCAATAAATAGACTGAGCAGCCTGGCTAAAAACACACTCGTTGCTCGGTCATGCACTAGACCATATGCTGCGTGTTGTCATTCGTCGTACCTAAGTCCCTCGTGATGTAGTAACCGTCCGGCTGAGTCTACATCCCCCAAGATGACCTAGCGTAACACAGCAACGTCACATTTGGTGGCGATGCGGTTAGAACCAACGTTACAATATGATGTTTTCATTTAATTCTAACATTAAAAGATGGCTTGAAATTATGCTCACGTCGCTATTTATCTAAAGTATGTTATTTTCTTAGCTGAGTGTTCCGCCCGTAGTTAAATTTTCCAAACAAAACTGATGCAACAATGATTTTAGCAAAAAAGTTGAAGCTGCAACTTTTATCGATTCCGACGGCAAAACTTTTTCAGTTCGTGGAGGACTTTCCACCCCTGACGAACAAGACTGCTTTCTTTCAGGAACGAGGTCTACCCTCATAACATGCCCGATTTTGCTGGAAATGCGCAGGCAGCCAGATAAATCAAAGCGAGACCTAAATTATTATGGTTGATCAACAATTAACGATGAAGTTTATTGCAAACGCGTAGGCGCATCTGTAGCCTTGGAGGTACAATTTCGGCACCGCGCCAAGTGTGGTGCATTCGTAAGGTACGATGCAACCAAACATCCCACTTTTACACTTCGAATAATAGATTATTATTATTATTATTATTATTATTGTGTTATCAGCGTACAATTGTGAGGTTCGAACGTGTCGCGTCGATTCAAGCAAGTGCTATTTAGCTGATCATCCTACGGCGCCGATTCTACAAGCGACATTGCCTCTACAGACCGCGAGATACAGAAGCTGTCTTAGATATTCTCCCTCGCGCTGGTTCCCCGTCGTTGTTACCGTTATTCTGACCAGCTCCCGAATGAATTTTGCTGTTCCACTGCTGATGGGTCCTAATGTTTCCATAGCTACCGGTACGAAGTGAAGACCGTTTTCGAGATCTGCGTATTCGCGTCTCTTTTCCTGTTCGGCGTGCTCTGCTACCAGTCCTGTGCTAACAGAGCTATAGTTGAGATACGAGGGAGCTACGGTGCAGGACACTGTAGCATCCCAGGCCAAGCACTTGCCGTGAGACCATAATGGTATGGTCACGTCGTCAGTTCTCTTGTCGTTGTCTCGGCCGAAACACCGTGATTCTACTTTTTTATTATTTTACTTATAATCGGATTTGCTTAGAGAATGCTGGCGATTAGAGTTAGTGTTTTGAGGCCAACACTTGCAATGGCGAGCTTCTGGAGTACAGCATTGCGCGAAGCAGGGTTACAGACGAGATTCAGACAAATAAGGCATATAGAAACCTTATACATTACTTTTGTGCGTGCTGTTCTTACCGACTTTCCTTTACGGAATCCATGCTCCCCTTGCGGTGATGAAGAAATGTCGAAAGGCGTGTTGTGAGAACCGATGCCAAAATCTTATAAATACAACTCTTCTGGGCAATGCCCCTTTAGAATCGGACATCAGTAGGATCACCTTTTCGTATTGGGATGACTTTAAATATGTGTTCCCGCTATGTTTCTGGTCATAACTCTCATCTAGGCTATTGAAGGTTGCAAGGAGAATAAGCCAAATATGAGGAGTGTCTTTGAGATGTTCATTTCGGACATTTTTATGGAAAATTCCTCTTTCTTTGCACATGTAGGGAACTAATATTTTTGCACAAGTCTAAGTTATTAAATTATTATTTTTATTACAGATCTATTTCGACTCCGTTGTCTTTTTGTCTTTGCTGGCGACTCCCCTGCGGTGCGACGGATAGTTACGGCGTGGAGGAAGGGAGGGCGGGTCAGAGCAGTTGGTTGTCGTTTACTACTGGGTTTGCACGGTGGAGACGGCAGCTGTGTTACGCGGGTTGTTGCTGGCTGGAGTTGACGTACTCTGCACAAAGTCCACGGACAGACACATGGATAGTATCGTCGGTTGGCATTGAGACTGTAGTTGACTGTCTTGTCAGAGCGACATTCTCACAGCGAATTGCGTAGCTTGAATGTCGTATTTAATCGTTCGTAGCTCGTATAACGCCTGCCGTTGGGTGGAAGTTCGTTGTCTGGTAGGTGTCTTGTTCACGGAATAGTGCTTTCCTGGCCAGTCCAAAAGAGTGCCTAGAAATAATTTGGCCCGCAGTATCGTTGCCTTATTGATGTATTTGCACCGCCTGACATGCTGGCTCATGCGTTCTCTGAACTCTTTTACGGATTATGCTGCTTCCTGACAGGCTCGCCTAAATGAACATCAATGAAATTTCACGTTTCTGTGGCACTTAAAGGGTTTGCCCTCGTATCCCTCCCTCGTCTGCTTAGCGCGCGTGGCATCGGTCCACGGTTTCTCCTCTCGTACATTTACAATTAGAGTTTCCTTGTGGCTCGATGCTTGTTTTACCGAAACTGTCACGAGGTATTGCACTCTGGTAACGTAACTTAGCACGCATCTTTTCACTCACGGACTCACTTTCAATTGCGCCATGTCATTGAGATCGTGGTCGGTCACTACCTGGAAACGCGTAAGCGGGCCCGCAGTTTTGGCAAAAGCATTAAAATAACCCGCCAAGTATAATGAGAGAATTTCTTTAAAATCGGCAAAAATACCCATTCACGCACATCAGTTACCATACGTCACATAATGGGGTCACAAGAGTCACAGAACTAAAAATATTCGTGGGTGACAAACTGCGCCCTAGAATGTTTTGATCCTCAATAGTTTCGCACTAGGCATTTTGGAATCTAAAAAAATTAGTTTTTGATTTATCCGGACGATTTTATATTGTATGGAACAGAAGGCATTGAGGTCTCTGCGGCCGACTCTTGCTCAGCTATTATACTATGTACTTGTCTTGGGATTAGATATCGCCTAATAATGACCGAGGCTCTGAGATTTCACAGTGACCTTCGTGGCGGTAGTAATGACGAGCCTCAGCTGTCTTCACTGGGATGCTTTACCGTCACTGGAATGTGTTATGACTTGTCCTACCCCGCTATGTACCTGTACAAGTCAGGAACTTGCTTCGCAGGTCACGTCACTAAGACGGCTTGGTACGCTTTTTGTAGCGAGCGCAGAGTTTGGGACCGCGTCCGTACTCTCCCTCAGAGCAATGTTAAGGCATTTCAAAAAATGATTAGCATTGACGGTGCCATACTCATCGGAACGTATGTCACTGAGAAACGTAACCGAGTGAAGCTGGTATACATCCAGTCTGATAAGAATTTCTGCATCTTATGACCGCGGTTAGTTTTCCGGAGGACCTGGCCCGCAGAGCAATTATCTGTCAAATGGCAGAAGTCGACCTAACATTTAAAAGACAGTACCTGTGGTTTGCCAGTCATAAAAGGTGTGTCTAAAGCGAATCGTAGTCCGTTATGCCGTACACGAATTTGTCGTGCCCCGGATAACTACTCGTAGACCAATCTATCTGTGTGAGATGTGAGGAGCAATGTTGGCGACACTACGCGGAGGTATGCTGGTCAAGTTTATAAGCAGTTTAGATTGCTGAACATTTAGCCGGTATTGTATTGTGCTAATTCTACATATACTAAACGTGACTAATATAGTATTCAAGGAGAACCGTTCTTGATTGGCCTGAAATAACCTAGCGCTTCTTGATTCAAAGAACTTTCACGAGGTGAAACGAATATCAGAGACGCTTGTTAGATTTGCATCTTGCGGTTTTGTTCACATACTGATTGTGATCATTTTAATTCCAAAAAATACGTCATCCATCTACTTTATAGAAGGAGATCCGAAATTGATGTAGTGGTGTAATACTAATGATACAGCCAAGACGCTACCTTCTTAATTTTGTTTGGATCTAAACGACGTTGAGAAATAACATGCGAATTTAAACATTTTTTCTTTCATATGTCTCCCAGTAAATGTTTCTTCGGTGTCCTCTGAATGATAGTCACTAACATCGTTTTCACCTCATTTATTTGCTGCAATTGCTGCATTTAATCGAAACAAAAGGGCCACCTAGAACCCCAGAAGAGCTACAAGCGCTATGTTATACATGCTGTAAGCCTGAGCAGAAACTTGGCCGCAAAAAAAAGGCCGGCCTTGCCTAGGCTTCAATACTGGTGGAATACGGTTATTGGCGATGCGCGGAGGCCCCATACGGGTTCAAAAAACTCGCTCGACCACGATAAAGACCAGTTCTTGACTGTCCTGCTAGACGTCAAGAACGCTTTTAACAGTCTTCCGTGGAAAACCATTATTGAGCCGCTCAGACGAAAGAAGGTCCCACCTTATCTAATCAAGCTGATCTCATGATCTCAGATATCTAAATTGGCGCGCAGTGCGGTGCGAGGGCAAGGAGTACTCCATGACTGCGGGGGTTCCACGGGGGTCCATACTTGGGCCGCTGCTCTGGTACCTGGAATACGATGGAGTGCTCGGGCTCAAAACCCTCCCTCCTGAAACCGAACTCATCGCTTACGCGGATGAGCTCGCGGTTACAGTAAGGGCCAGGGTTTCTGATAGGACACGGCGATTTTCAGGCGTATCTGCATAGGATACAAAAGGCACCTTCGGCGTCTCACCTCCACTGCCGGACGGGAGCCCATGACGACGCCTTCCACACTCTAGCCGTCTGTGAGGCACTGCAAGCAGATGCAGGAGTTAAGAAGGCAATCCGAGAGGGCATGCAAGAAGATCCGCAAGCTACATATGCGGATCGGGTGAAAACTGGAAAAAGGAGAAAATACTGGCAGAAGGGATATTGAGAGAGAAGGTTAATCTCAGATCGGAATGGCTTCGAGGACTTTCCGGACAGCAGGAAGACGACATTGCTTACAGAAAATTGGGTTCACAGGTTAATGGGCAAAGCGTGTCTGATGAGGTGGGGGAACCCGGGGGTGACCACGGCCGCTTGATCCGGTTGGCACCCGCCACAGCTCCCGTCAGTCCGTAGCACTATTAAATGAAGATCCGGGCTGGCAGAGTGTGAAGCTAAAGGGAAGAGGTGTGTTTAGTGGGTATAGGTCTCGACGGAACAAGATCCAGCTATCGGGGCCGAGTCTCACACTGCGCGGGTAGGCTCCCATACTATGCCCGTCGCACCAGTGCGTAAATGCATTCACCCTCCTCCAAAAAAACATATTACTGAGGTGAATGGTTATGATGACATCGTCACCGCCATCGAGCGAAAATTATGTCGAGATGAGGGACTGGAGACGCAAAGATTCTCCCATCTAGGACCTCGGAAAGTCCGACCTCAAGCCGCGCTAGAACCTCGAGAGGTCTCTAGGTAAAAGGCGACCCCGCCGAACAACCCTATGGAAAGAATATCGGCTGCAACAAGTGTCAAATGGATAACTAGGCGAAACGGCAGCTTACCTTTTGTTCCGCGGTGAATCAAAATTATTTGAACATATTTATTACATTTAACTAAAGTTTATGCAAGGGTAAACCGAAGTATCGTGAATTATTTCATAAAATCACTACGGTATTGCAATTGACGTTAAATTCATAAATACCTAAGAATATTAGCGGTAATTCAAAGCATTCTTCGAAATATTGTCGAGTGTGACTTTTGCCTCGGTGTTTGTTTTAGTTTGTAACCATTTTAATTTACTGAGAACTTAAGCATTAGCAAAATTCAGTTGCGTTGAATAAACCACGTTTGAAACTTGAACCTGAAGTTGATATGTACTTTTTTTATAATGACGGCTGACTCTTGAACTGACGAGGCAAAAGTAAGCACACACCATACATGTCGCCGTCGGGCGGGAGTAGCTATGACTGTCTTACCAGCGTGCTTCTTGCCAGTGCTACGGGCACCTTACAAATAGAAAGTTGGTCAGATATAAAAACTCCTTACACTAACATTTCCTGTGTCCACTGACCATGCGAGGGGAGGCATACAATATAGATTATATTGCAACGAATTCATATTGTCATATTGTAGTAGTCCACTCGAGGAATTTTAAGTGTCACTGCGTAACAGTTAGGTAACCGCGTACTGATTCCGGACCAAGTCAAAACCGTTGCAGTCAGGCATAGACAGCATTGTTTCTATATATATATATATATATATATATATAACGGTGATTGAACGATGATGAATAATGACAGTGAATACAATATTTGATAGATATTTTATTAAAATTTATTACATTATAACTACATATTTACAGGATACGCAAAAACAACTTTTTCTGTAAAAATCAGAAGCTGAGACAGCCCCGCAAGAAAGGATCCATCGAAGCCGATCTACTGCGGGTTATTGTCCTTGTCAGCTGAAACGATAACAGCAAATATACCAAATACCAGCGTTTGTTAGACAAAGCCCTAAGCTATTATCACGTGTCGACTTTTACTTGCTTAATAATGTTACTGGGCGTACTGGTGCAAGTATATCGTTAATTCCTTGATTAATACTATCACCCCATTCTACAATTTTGTTTAGCACGGTTTGGGTTGCAACACGTCATAGCAGCATAACCCTTACGCTCACACGAGTGCGTTATTATGTATTCTTATAAGCCGGTGCGGTAACAATGCAATTCACCACTATATACATAATATATCATAAGAAAGCAAAATACTAAAGGCGAAAAAATACAGTATAGGAGTTACACCATAGCACAATAAACTAAGCCGTTTTGGCGTTGTTAAGGCAGATATTTCGGGTCTCACTATTGCGGAAACTCAAACGACTCTGGTTAATATGAAATGCAGCAAAAATTCTCTCCTGACAAAACTCATATAAATATAGTATCAAACATTATAGATTTGGCCAAATGTAGGCACGCAATGATGATATATAAATTAACGGTTACTGACCGACCAAAAACCGAGGATAAACGGGAAGAACCCGGTGAACCTCAAATAAATGGCCACCGCTACTGTGCTTAAAAATCGCATAGTGATAGAAGCTAAGAAGTTTCAGCTGTTGAAAACGTCTATAGAGAACGCAATAAAGAAAAAAATACTGAAATTAACAACCGTGACACTGTCAAGAACGACACTCATAACCGGAATGCCAACGAGCGATAAATGCGTAAACAGGGGACTACAAAGATTTTGTGGGACTACAAAGATCACAACTGTGACATTGCCTGTATTGGCAGCTAGTCGTCTAGCCACAGGCTAATCGCCATACCATGGTAAGCATATTCGAGGGCGGCGGACACAGTCTTCATGTCAGCTTCGATGGTTCGGGCCCAGTTATCAACGTCTCCGATTTCCTTGAGCGCTTTATGAAAACCGTCCAACAAGTGGGCCCATTGTTCGGACTGTCGGAGCAGCTGTTGGCAATGGGCGGCAAGTTGCTTTGCTTCCGAGTCCAGCTTCTTCTGATTTAGGTATGCCTGCGCCACTCTAGAAAATTACACAGAACGGTCGAACCTGTTAAATGAATCTCGAACAACAACAACATTTACAAATCTACAGAAACGTGTCGGGGTAGAATAGATATCGTAATTATGTTTATAGGAGTGGACTAGCGCGTCCAGACAGATATAGATAGCACTAAAATGCCGACAAATACAGTCTACATGGAAAATCAAACAGTCGCTCATGCAAACATGGAGGCCATGTAAATTTACAAGCACTGCAGATAGTGCAAACTTTGCCGTAATAAGCAGTAAATAAATAATAAACAGTAAGTATGTAAAATAATAAACATTTTCAGCTAATAGTTAACTACAGATCTTCTCTTACAAGCTTTGTGGTTAGTGTTGCTTGTCGAGTATGTGCCCGCGTGATTATAGAATGGTAATTATTTTTGTTTATTGTTTCTTAATTAAGATTGCAAGCATGTGTAAGTAAGATTAAAAAAACTTTAATGGCAATTTGGAAACTTGGCAAAACTATTATTTTCTTATAATATAGTTAGTTAGACTTTTCCTGACATGAATACAATAAATTCGAGTAGTGTCAAATAATACCATTACATACACACTGGTCGAGTTTTGATGAAAGGAAACTTTAGTGTAATTATTACTACTACTAAAGCATCCTTACATGCAGCCTCCTAGAAGAGCAGCTTAACTGATGATGTTGCATTCGCGCATTAATTAATAACTTACGGCTCACTGTAAGAAACGGCTACGAGGTTCTTCCATTTCGATTACTAATCAAATCCATTCCAATGATAAATGATCCACCTTCACCAAACTGTGTGTATATTACTAAACATTTATACAATGTAGGCGCTTCTAATTTTTGTTAAGAACTCGGTTTATAAATTCCATTGTTCAGGCTCGAATCTGTTCACTTTCTTCTATGCACTTGCGCTTTAAAACGGACGTCAATCTGACATTTACGCCGGTACGTGCAGCTTTTCTTACCCGACGTTTAGATGATCCATCATGAGCGACGTAAACTCGTTTGTGGCGTTAATAGCCACACGCCTCTTGTGCTCTAAAACCAAAAAAGCAAATAACAAAGATTGCATTTTCACGAACATTGCTTGGCCGAAGTGTTGTCTTGTTGACTGTCAAACAACACTGAAGTAAGCTAAATGTAAGCATACACACAAACTCATCAGATTCAATATTTTTTGCTCTTGATTAATTTTATCGACTTGCCCACTCAGCATGATTGGCTTGGTCGTGACATAATCGGGCCTTATTCTACTAAATGCGGCAGGCAAATAATCGCCAGATATACTGCTACAAAGGTTTTACACCGCACTAAAACCTCTCCGTCTGCCGCTACGATTGATTCTCCGGATAACGGCCCTAAAGGCAATTTCTAGATCCATCATGGAGGGGCTCTAAGCCAGGCTATATGCCATCATTTCGTTTTTACCATCTTAGTCAGGTCGTAGGATGCTCACACTAGAACTATTTCATCTTTTTCAGCAGAGGAATATACCAGCAGGGCAATTATCAACTCGATCTAAAAACCGAGAAAGAAAAATCGCATATTTCTACCCGATTCGATCTTACTCATAACAACGCCTCAATTTTTGAATCGAGCGTTAGCCGCCCAAGCCACTTCAGCTATGATAGGAGATAAACTGCTAGAGTGGGTTCGTACTGTAAGGAAATCATATTCAGTGCTCCCGGTAGTTTTGGTAACCCGCACAAGGTATATTTTTGCTAATTGACGTTATATAAAGGATAAAAAGGATACGCCATGCTACGTTTAATTTATGCTGCCCATTAAGAAAAAAATGGAACAAGGCAGCCGAGTCCAGAGACATGATTAATCGTATCGACTTTCCCAGTCACCATGTGGGTGGGCGCACAAATGTGGCACCGGGTAGACTACAAAAAGATCGTGGAGACATCACTAAGCCAATATTCGACGAGGAAAGACCAACTAGGAAAAATTATTAACATGTCAGTGATACGACGACGCGACAGAAATCATGTCATAAGGTTCAATCCACGATGATATTCCGATCGATCTAGCAATGAAACGATCAGTGGTCAACTTACCCAATTCATCCCGCCTCTGGTTTGTCCGCTGACTGTGATCTTTCATTATATTTGAAAGCATCTTCATCGACAAACTGAAAAATTAGGAAATCGTAAAATTGATATTTAATATGAATAGAAATGCATAGCAATCAGCAGTAGAGGAATTACGTGTATATATTTATATATATATATATAAAATAATTCTTTACAAATATCGAAGACAAAATATATTACGTTCAGACATCACAACTAAGTAGCACTGATTAAGATATATATATATATATATATATATGAAGAAAAAAGAAATAATATTGCCAACGCCGACCGCAAATGGTTCTATAAATGCAACACACACAACACTGTATTATGGAAATCGACATGGTACTGTTTTAAGTCAAATCCGAAAAAGTAACCGTTGTAACTCGTTCCGCGTAGTTAACAGATTCGTACAAAAATAGCGCGGTCGGGTTGAAGTTTCGGCAACTTGAGTTACGGCGATTCAAAGTCCGATGACAAGAAACGTGAATCTGAGCGAGGAATCTGTTCAAGGCATCCTGTGCAACAACCCGAGGCAGACAATGGAATAGCTTTTACGTATTGCAAATTACCTTCCAAGCTGGATTCGAGAGGATCTGACTTCGATGAGTAGTAAGTTGCTTACTGGCAAATGTTGCTCTAGCGTTTAAGCGCACGAGACACCGGTCCACAGGCGTTTACTCTTAACTTAAATAGTCTCGGTGTTAGGCGTTACTTGTCTGAGAGAAAGCAACGGCTGAAATGAAGGTCGGAGAGGGAGTTTGCATGACCCCCAGCTAACTACTGAGCTGCTTGACCTCTCCACTTTGTGATATTTAATTAGTGATTGCGCCATAGTTTATCGAGCGGGATGGCACACTCTGAGCTGAACGGTTCATTTGCAAGCGGGCATGTACCAGCTTCTCAGTCAAATAAGCGGCGCATTGTATGAGCGTACCGCCTCCATATTGTTGTGGGGCTGAACTATCTTGATGTTCATCTCTGTGCTCGTCTATTGTCGCCGCGATACATTTATCTCTTCAATTTGGTCTCGTATAGCGGTTCGACGATAGTTATCTGTGGCCAATAGCCACTCTGAGATAAGCTAATAAACGTTAGTCGCATTCCATAGGGATTAAAACAACAGGGCTCAGTTCAATATGTAGTAACAAAAGTACGAAGAAAAAAGCGCAGTATTGGACTAGGTACCACTAAACTGTCACATGTAAATGCTTTCATTACTGAACATAATAATATAATAAGAGTCTACCATTCCACGGGGCGATATCAACTTTTGTTTTCTAATGACATAAGCCTTAAACATTTGGCCTCCACGGCGAACTCGTAGCCCAAACAGCAAAGCGCTACATTGTACATATAAAAAAACCACAGCCAACCACGAGGAGTAACTCGACAATCGCCTGCCTTGAGCACAATTCCAAAATTACTTGACGGCTCTGCTGAGGTTTCCTTCAGTTTTATTTTCAATAACATACTATTAGATGGCGAATTTAAGTCGCGTGTCCAAAGTACCGCCCAATTAAACGGTTTGCAGTGCCCCTGCTCAAGCCAGAGTTGGCATGTCAGTATCTGCTATATCTAGCACATAGCATACAATCTGATTTTTGGTATTCATTTTACCCAGCAACACCTTACAATTCCGACCACAGTTGAACACATGTATCAAACAACAGACCAAACTATATCATCAATCATACCAACCACATTACAGACAGGGGGGGAGGGGGCTACACTATTTGTTGTCTAAACATTGTTTTCAACCAGGCACACCTCAATCAGACCACTGAAATACACAACCCTACCAAAAATGCTGCCACAATTAGTAATGTCGATTTATAGACCCCCTGTGCTCTTTCGCAGCGTTTGTATTGCTACTGCTTTAAAATAAAAAAATAAACGCAACCCTTTACAGTCTTCAGGACAGGGCGCCACCCGGTTCATTTGCTTAACAGGTACATTTACATGGTGGGTCGGCCTGCGAGCCGCTCTACACAAGAGAAACGTGCTAAGTCTGATGGCCTAGATTATCCTTCTCCTCCTTCGTATAACAGTCTCAACAGCTTAAAGGTGAATACTGGGCGTCCTTGGCTTGCTAAGGCACCGCCGGGGCTCCCAACACGACGGACAGGGGAATATCAACCAGGAACTGGCTAACGCTTTACCCACTGTTGTCGACGTCATCTGTTGGGTCCCGCCCGCTCGCTAACAACAAATCGCGAGAGCTTGCCTTTTTACTTTCAGCAAGAAAATAATTCAGTGCGCTTCATCGCATGCTCACCCGCAAGGAAAACAGATTAAATATTTAAATAGCGCTTGGGTCACACCAGGTCGTATTTAGCAAGAGAGGCCGCAATCCACGCGGCGCGAGTTCACCTCACAGGGATATAGGGATCAACGCCTGTGGCGCTTGTTGAGCTTGACTTCTGCAACGCCTTTAACACAATACGATCTAGATCATCTACTAAAATGAAGAGTACACGACCATGTCCCGGATTGAGTTACCTAGGATGGCACTTGTCTATTGAGGAGGTCAGCAGCCTCACGTCTGCTTTTAATGTCTGCTGCTTGGCCAGGGACTCAACGACCATCCTGGTTTATATCAGCCGTGTCGGCCAGTACAAACAGATTAGCGATGTCTTACTGAACCCCCATAAATGCGAGACATTTGACTATCATCATTTTCCACATTAGAGTGACCCTGCGACAATTAACTCAATTTCCCGAGTGTTTCGCGACTAGCGAGGAAAACTTACACCTAGTAGAAGTTCCCCTCACCAACACTTGGGTCAGAACCAGAGAGACTCTAGTAGATTCGTTTGACCTCGTTGAGTCACCTGCTCTTTGTGAGATCCTGTTTTTCGAGTAGTTGACTCTAACACCTGTTGCAAAGCGGTCACCTATCGTATGACTTCCCTGGAGACGGTGGCCCGCATATCCATAAACGCCATTACTCAATTGCTTTCAATTACCTCATTCCCAAGTGCCACATGCACTTCTGCCTGTCTCCCTCAGCAGACTCGAAGCCCTAGACGCTTCGACGGAGGCAGGACTGGCATTGGCAGCTTCTATGCACGGTTGGGCTGGAATTGATTACCATGCCCCAAAGGCAACGCGTGCAATAAAATGTCCTATACTCCAGAGAATTACTATGATAGATTTGGCGCGCTCTCGTGACTGTACGGGGATACATTATAGTTGCTCTGGCTTCTTTTTCCTAAATGTGTCTTATTCTAGTCATAACAAAACTAGATACTATTTAGACTAGAAAACTAGAATTTACAACAAAATTAACACACTTTATTATTACCACATGGCAATGCTATATACAAGCGCAACGTTGGTTGCTTTGACGCCTCATACACATGCACTATGCTCCCTGACTTAAACAACGTCTAAGCTATATAACGTTGTCACTCCAACAGCGATTCGTCACTCGCCCATATGGTGGTATATATACTCGTTTTATATCTGATACAATTATTAGCTATTCGTTCTAACATAGGAGGCTATTTTGAAAAATGTTGCTAAATTACACACGGATATATATGTATATATATAATTGAAACCGTATTACACTTGCAAGGTGGTTGTTTATAAAACGTCAAAGCGTTGGTCACTAAATTACACACCAAAGTTTAATATGTTTAGCAACTGCGATACTGTTAATAGTACAGGAGAACAGTAATGTAACTTATACAGTACTAGACCCCGAAGAGCAGAAACAAATACGTCATTAAGGTGTAGATTACAGTTGCTTCACAAATACAGCAATTGCCTCTGTTCAGTCACTAAGTGACAACCAAGAAAAAATATACATATCATTTCAGTAATAGCATATATGCGTGCCATCAGTCATGACCGGTGTAAAGTAGGTGCTAACTGCTAGGACCCGTCGAAGCAGCTGAATGTCGTTGTCAGGCTGCCTTAAAGCACAGTGTAAAATTCTCGCTGCAGATTTAGCCGGGCGGCAACATGAGCACAGTGCGACGGAAAAATGTTCACAGGCAGATTCCAGACCATCGTATGAACATCGAGCTCGGTTGGTGGCCTCCAGTGGCTGTCGCTGTGGTCGAGTAGATCAGGCGGGAGCGACTTAAGGTCGTTGGGCGTCATCACAAACTCAAAGTGCAGCCGCCAAGATAGCTCGATGAGATCGGTTTTAAACGACGGCGTTACGTGAACAGGTACCGGCAGTGCCACGTGTGTCTGCCGAAGAAACAGACACACCTCGTGCGCTTTGCTGTACGAAAGGATATGCGTGAACTTGCCGTCGCGCGTCCTCTCGATACTCTGCAGCGTCACCGAGAACTGCACGCAGGAAATTGTCGCCTTGTCGAAGTCGAACGTTCCGACGACGTCCTCGCCCAGCCGAAAGTTGGACTTGAGCAAACAGAATCGCGCCACGTACTGTTCACTGCCCTGGGTGATGTTGAAGAAGCCCGGCTGGCGGGGAGCCGTCACATCCTCGAGGTACTCCATAGCGCACTCGAGTAGACTAGGCTTTGCCGGTGAACACAGAAACGGGTTGTTACCCATATGATTGTTGATTTTGCCGTGGCTGGGACTGCTGTGCTGATTCGAACTTGTGTGGCTACTGCTGTTGAAATTATTATTGTTATTGCTGTTACTGTTCATGGTACAAGCTGTCTTGCTGCCACTCTCCTCGGTCTGTCCGATTGTTGTGCGACTCTGATGATTGTTTCCCGAAGCGGCTGGAGAGGTGAAGCCAACAATGTGGAACACCTTCAGAGGAATCTTGATGAGCTTACTGACGGCATTGATTTTCTGCGTGCCGATTGATATCTTGTGGCTGTACCGGAGCATCTGGCCCTTGTACGACGGAGGCAGCGTTGCCGGTAGCCTTTCTCTGTAAACAAACGTTTTGACGTCGCCTGGTAAAAGTCGAAGGTCGCAGAGGAGAATCGTCGGCTGGGACGAGTAGATGACGAAACCCTTCTCTCCCTGGTTGGGCACAAACGACGTCTCCTTCGTGCCCGTCATCAGCTGATCGCATCGTCCATTGGCCGGCAGGGCTAGCTTTGTCTCGTCGACCGAGCAGTAGCAATGAAGCTGGGCAGATGCCCACGCAAGAATCTCGGGTGCCGTTGATTCGCATGGCTGCGAGATGTTCTTGAACGAGATGACGCACTCGACGATGTCGCCGGCAATATACACGGGCTCTCGCGAGAGACTTGTCTGAATTTCGATCATCCCGATCTGCCTCACTCTGCCAGCGCGCGCTGAGTAACAAGACTCAACGATGTGGGTGGTGCTGCCTCGTGATGACGATGTTGAGGTCGACGTTAAAAGAGGCGAACCCGTTAGCTATCATATACTTGATCCAGCAATGGACTACTCGCCATTGGTAGCCGGTAGTGGTAGCGCAGTCAGGTGGCTGGACTGGTAATTAGCTGGTCTTTCTCGTGGTACAATTCCCACGACTCGTTGTTGGCTGAGCGGCCGAGCGTACCATCCGACCGTTTTCGATCAATCAAGCCACTCTGGGCTGATGTACCCAGAGGAGTCCAAGGCGTACTCTGGTCACTACCGCCTAACGCAGGTTGATAAGAGCGATTTCGGCCAAGTTCGGGACACCCGCTCGCTCCACCGTTTCTTAGTCCGGCACTGTAAGCGGACACGCCAACATATCAAATTGAACGTTGGGTCGCCGAAGATTAGCCTCGTACTGACAGACAGAGATAGTCGACGTAATGTTCTTGCACTGCAAACAACGCCATTCATAATGCGTATATATATATATATATATATATATATATATATATATATATATATATATATATATATATAGTGGTTGTATTAGTAACATAAAACTATATGGATTTAATTAAATGGCTACGTGTAAATATTTGAATCGGCTTTCGTTCGATATAAGTTCAGGAAAAATTATCTATCGTCTCTTTGAACATGGCAGGTCAGTGCTAGAGCCTCAAAGGTCAAGTAAATCCCATCCGTAAAGAAAACCCGCGTTAGCAAGCCCATGTGACTATTTAGAACGCATTCCTGAAACGGCAACTGGGGTAGAACTTGTAATCCTGAAAGTATCACAGTCTTCCATCTAATATCAATGAGTGGACACAAGTACACTCGCAGTATGATACAGTGCGTGTGAGTAGAACGAAGGATGACCCTAAAAACTGAATGTTTATCTGTTTCGTCCTTTATGTGCCAATTAAAAATGTACGATGCTACGATGTAATTTATATGCAGTAAATTAATGGCAAAGAACTGCGACATTGTTGTCACTTTTGAACAAATAAGATCGATACAATGAAGTATGCGCATAGAACCTTACATATGCCCGGTCTAACCGGTGCAAGATTTTGAACTGAGAGGCGGGGTCCCGATGCAACAGGCTAATCTAATGTATATTATTAGGCGAGTTGCTGAATTGACGTACTCATGGCCGAAGTCCACATGACAAACCTGTTCCGAACAACAGTGACTCATTTGGGCCCTTTCAGCTGGGCCATCTGATTGGAAACATGGAACCAAATATGAACCGTTTGGGCATCGAGTTTGGAGAGACGTTTGCATTTACTTTTGTTCCTTTACATAGTCGAATACTAGATTGGGTACTAGCATTATTGTCCCCAGTATACACAAACACACACGGCGCTAGTGAGTCCAAGTGTAACAGGCTATAAATATATATATATATATATATATATATATATATATATATATATATATATATATATATGTAAATCACGTTGCTGTGCTTAGAAATCGAAGAAACTAGTTGAATTCGTCCAACATTTTTGATTACTCAAGGCAATGAGAAAAAGCAATACTAAGGCCGGTGGCTGCTGCTGTCGCTGCTGCAAAAGGTAACAACTCAAGTCAGTCAGCTGATTGACCCTTCTTATATTTGCCCGTTCACAACTACACTGACAACAAATCTCAGATAAAAGTCAGTCATCTAGTAGAGAGCCACCTTGTCGCATTTTGAGACGCGTGTTGTTGATCGGCCATTTATCCGTCTGCCCGATCGTTAGGACAATGCTAGTCATGGTAGTAACAGAGTAATGAGAACAATAAGAAGAACACCAGTGATTCTTGGTATCACTATGCGTGCGATAATAAACAACAACACGAGTACTCAATAGAATAGTGACAACAACAAATCGTATGAAACCGAACATCTAGAGCGAGTCACTTACAGTTCGCTAGGCTTCTTGAGAGGAGTTCGACTGGAATAGAAGACGTCGCCCACCCGCTTGTGCCTGTCATCCGTTTAGTCGCCACTGATTGTGGAGCGAATGATGCTAGATACTTTGGTGAACGGCCTACGTTCGACTCAACGATAACCACCACTGGCGATGCTGACTACAACAAGAACAACAACAACAACAAAGATGTTGTCATTTGTGCAGTGGGCTGTCATAACAGCGACACAGCACTGTAGAGGCTCCAGAGCCGCCAGACAGACAACTTGAGTTCCGCTGTCGACTGCTGCGCCACGTATTTTGGTCCCGGGCCCGGGTGTTCTCTGGCCTCGACTGATTCCGCCAAATTAGCGGGCAACAGGGCCCTAGTGCGCCGCAGTAGCAGACGCCGCCGACGAGGCAGGCCCGGCCAGCCGGCCTGCCAACCCGAGACACTCACTGAAACCCTCGGCATCTCACACAGCTCTCTACACAGCGTTCTAAGGCCGAACAACCCGAATTAATTATATAGAGATTTTATTAATCAATCACTTAATCAGTACTAGTAGTGGTAGTAGTCGTAGTCGTGGAAGTAGCTGCCTGCTACTAAATTTAAATAATGTGTTTGAAATTAGCGTCAATCTCTCCTTGCGCAGCTAAGTCCATGAACGATAGCTACACTTCGCACTAAATATTTCTACGAGGATAATTGATAAAGTAAAAAACATCGCGTTAACGTAGTTAATGCTTTCTGTTGTTGAGTAATTTAACCAAGCATGTTCTATATATATGGCGATATCATCGTCACTTTTATCTACCGCGATTCTCCAATGTTACTCCGATAGCTGTTCCCGGAAGAGACACATAAATGCGCGGTATCGAGCCCCGCCGTTGCATTTATGGGGATCCGTCTACGAAGCATTGCGAAAAGCAATCTTTTGGGCGTTGATCGTCTTGGCTGAGGGTCAGCCCAAAACGTTTAAATAAATAGCTGTTCAAGCCAGCAAAACCGCTATCGAGGTCGTCGGTTTAATTTGAAAAACAGCGCGCTTTGCTTGCCGCTAATTTAGCGGTCACCTATCGCGTAGCAGACGACGCGGTTATTTGTAAATAAATGGTCGTTGTTGCGTTTTTATGCCAGAACAGATGACTGGGAGTTAGTTGCTCCTCATGACTGAATGTTTAGGTAATGAATAGATGGGCGCGCAGCCGAGCCAGACAGATGATTGTAGCCCGCCGAGCGGTGAGGGAGATAGATCTATGTGGCTCTTTGTCGTTTGATTCATCTCTCATCATTTTGGTATAGTTTGGCTGCTCTCTTGTTGTTGTTGTTGTTCTTATTCTCGTCATTGTTCTTACTGGTGATTGTGCTGCCCGTGGCGCTATCATCATCATCACTGTTCCCTCGCCCGTCCAGGCAACAACCTTCACGTATATATATATATGCATTGATAGACAAGTAGTGGTATTTACGAGCGTATCGATTTGGCTGTGCAAGCGTTTGGCTGGTTGGTAAAGCAGGAAAGAGGAGGAGGTAGTCTTTGGCTGGGTAGGCGAGGAAGCGTGTCTCCAGCGCCGCCTTTGTTGTGATGATTCGTTTGTATGCAGCAGTCAAATGCTGTCGTCCTCCGCCGTGTTGTTTTCTGTAAGGTGGTGTTGTTTATTGTGTAGTGTTGTTGTTGTGGTTGTGGTTGTGGTGTGATCAACCTTCGAACGGATGGATGTCTGTGCTGCGAATGTCGATATGTGTTCATCAATCATTCGACGATGGATTGCTTCATCTTTTATTTGATTTAATTGGCTGTTTGGTGGTTATTAGTAGCGTTCATACTGGTGCTGCTATTGCCTTTGGTGGCGGTTGTGTTGTTGTTGTTGTTGTTGACGCTGCTGCTGCTGCTGCAGCTGTTGTTGTTTATGCTGTCATGAAAGATAGTAAAGAGTGAAGATGATGTTGATAATGGCTCCCGCCGTGGACTGGCCGTATCGATCCAAAGTAGCCATTATGGATGCTGTGAGGTTTCGCCGTAGTACTTCTGTCACAAGTACAAGTATCACAAATGTCTACTGAATTGTTCTTGCTGCTGCTGCTGTTCCGATGATAGCATTTGCACATTGCTGCTAGGTCTGCATTTGCGTTCGACTGGTTCGACGGTCCCATGCTTCAACCATCAACTTCAACAACGTTCGGCGGAGGTGTTTGTATCTCTTTGCAATCGCCTTCTTCTTGATCGTCATCATCAACGTTGTCAACAGCAACATTGTGCTCTTGCCGTTCGATTGTGTCATCCGTCGTGTGGTTCGATTTAGTTCCGTTCGTTCGAAAAGTTGTCCGAAGAGTGTCGTCACGTTGATGTCTACCGGTCTATGTTTGCGCTGGTGTGACGACGTTTGTGGTGAAGAGGTCTCGGAAGTCTGTACACGCGCATATCGTGGCGGCGGCGGCGGTAACGGTGGTGTTGGTGGTAGTGGTGGCAGTGTCGTATTGTTACTTTGCACTCTCTGCGGGCGGAAGTTGGCGCGTTGATATAGGTTTTGTCCACATCGGTATATCGATGTGGACAATTGACCGGCCATGTGTTATCGCACACGCGAACTCATAGTAGCTCCCAATAGCCCCCTTTCCCCGGAAACGCACACCACACGCCACATAGGATACACGAGTCAAATCGACAAGAAGAAGAAGAAAAGAAAGAAGGACTGCAGCTGCAGCAGCAACAACAACAACAACAACTACAACAATAACAACAACACTGCAACAATAGCAGAAGCAGTAGCAGCAATAATAGCAACAACAACAACAACAACAACAACAGCCAACAGTTGCTACAGCAGTCGCGGTGGTGGTGGTGTACAGGCATGTCTTGGACAAGCGCCTTGACCCCGATGCCAAGGCTGTCGTCGTGGCCGTGGTTGACGTGCTTTTGGCGGTGCTGGTCGATACCGTAACACGTGATGAAACCAAATGGATACAATTGATCATCACCATCACCATCATCGTCATCATCATCATCATTATCGTAATAAGTCGTAATAAGAATACTAATATTAATAACAACAACAACAACAACACTCGGAACTACTTGTTACTTCGACAACGAACCGCTGGCTGCTTCAAGGTAATCGTCACTACCGTCAGGCAACGCCGAACGCCAAGACATTGCTGTTACACATAGAAGAGCGCTTGGCTTATGTTGCATGCATGACAATGCGCTATTTGCGCTGTTCTGTTGTTGTGTTTGATGCATCGCAGATTGCATATTGGTCTTGTTGATCGGGATTTGGTCACCTTTTTGCTACTTTTGCTCTCTTTCTATCTTCTATCCTTCTATCCTATATATAGTTCTCTCCTTTTTTGCCATTTTCTTCTGCTTTCTGTTTTGCAAGGTAAGTTGCCATATCTCTAACAGACTCTACGTTTATTGTTGATTGCAGTAGTAATGACGCTGTTGTAGTTTCTATTGTTGCTGCTAGTAAAGTAAAGTTTTCGGGCTGACCCTCAGCCAAGATTTAACGTCCACGGAACTGTTTTTCACATTGCTTCATAGACGGACCCCCATAAATACAAATGTGCAGCGGTGGGGTTCGAACCCGCGCACCTATGTGTCTCCTCCGGTTGCGAGGCGGAGACTTAATCCGCTACGCCACCGGGCTCGACGCTATTGTTGCTGCAGCTGTTGTTGACACTACTAATTGTAGTAGTAGTAGGTTAGTTATTAGTAGGTTAGCCGGGTATTTTTAATCTCCTATTCTCCTTCCTTGTCGTGATTGTCATTCATTCTGCTCTCTACATATATCTGCCTTTATGCTCTACAGATAGAGTTTCAAAGAAATTATGCGAGATGGAACGACATGAGGAGATAAAGTTATGGCGACTGTTTCGACACCAGTCAAAGTATCGTTAACAACAGCAACAGCGACAGATCCAAAATGCATTTCGATACACAATGACGTAGGCCGTTTCTTCTCGATTTTTGCGATATAGCATCATCAGAACATGAGTCAGATTTCATCACCTAGCGCTCGTCAGACAGTTGAGGTGTTTACAGACCTATGCCAATGTACGTAGATCACCAATAAAGTTGAAAATCAAAATTATTATATAGACACATTTAGTCACCATATGAGCTACATTTTCTCGCAACAAGTAATTTTACTACGTGTCATTACTGGCTATTGCTGCACTGGTAGGTTTGCAAATCCCTAAACTCTTTGAATCTCCTCTCGTTTTCTCGACTTCTTGTTAAACTCGTTAAAGTGCCATAGGCTCAATCCGAAGCAGCGGACATTACCAACACGTAGCAAGGAAACTGCGTTGTGCAGCTTCACCAGTCAGTCCCTGTGGCCGACGGTTAGTGCGTCGCTGACAATGGCCGTGATGACAATAATCAAACATTATCGGTATTACCGAACGGCTAACAAAACAAGCTAGAAGACATTCATCTGCAGAGAGACAATAACTGGTCACATATCCATAACGTTAAGTTATTGATACGGCAATATATATATATATATATATATATATATATATATATATATATATGGCTAACGTCGCCTATGCGTCTGGTCGAGCTATCAACGTGACTGGTACGCTATAAATGTGTACTTTTGTTGTTGTTTGTTGTTGCTGTCGCGCGCCTCGATCTAAATCCTTTCCAAAGAGCCACGGTTAAATTCTCCCCGGTATGTTTGTGTGTAACCCACCTCTCCGGAACTGCATCTTTGACAAGCAATTCAGAGGGACAAGGAAGATTTTTTAGATTGTGTCTATATAGGACCTCTCAAGCAATTTGTTCCAAGGACCAGTGTGCCTCGTCCTCTTATTGGCCCTTCTGTGGAACTTCTCCGCCTTTGATTGAAAATGCTTGTTTTTTAATAGCAAATCCTTGTTAGAGCGTGAACAATGACCAAGCACAAGGCAACCAAGTATGCCACTTTTATATATATATATATATATATATATATATATATATATATATGAGTTATACTCATATACACTCCTGATGACAAATTCGAAAACAAAAAATAGACCTTCGAGTTAGCTGAGATTGAGCTTGTACGCCAGACCACACCGGGGAAGTATTGCTCCAAACTAGCCGCTAACCCAGAGCAAGCCGCCGCGCCACTGGCATCTTCGATCCGTACTTTAAGCTAAGTGCGGCAGTTCGAGGTTGCTCTGTTGTCGTAACGGTCGTAGTAATATTTGCAAAGGAAGTAGTAGTAGCACACATGCTGCCGGCTGTTAAGCCCGGTGGCGTGGAGGGTGCATTTGCGTGCGCCTTGCGGCCAGAGGAGACACATAATATTACTACGAACATTACGACAACAGAACAGCCTCGAACTGCCGCACTTAGCTTAAAGTATAGATTTGTGCTATGTGTGTGATAGGTGCACGGGTTCGGGTTCCGCCGTTGCACATTTGTATTTATGGGGTCCGTCTCACGAAGCAATGAGAAAGCAATGCCGTCGACGTTAAATGTTGGCTGAAAGTCAGCCCAAAAAAGTTTTATGTCTTTTCTGTAGGTTTGTCTGCCAGCAAACGTCCGCTAAGTCCTCACATTTAGTCGAGTGATTCAAAACCTATTTGGCCAAGCGTACGATGGCCAACTACGAGAACACTAGGAAGGACGACACGTGCTGCTTATACACGTGCCATCTTCTTTTGTCGATATTGAGGACACAAACGTGCCACATTGAACGTGCCAAAACTTCTACGACGGCGGCGTTGCAGTTAACCTACATGCGCACAGTCGTCAGTCCTGCAGTTAGGTCAGAGAGTCAAGATCAATCTGTTCATTATTTGTTCCTAGAGAAATACCACAAGCACGAGTGATTATGGTGGTAGTAAGAGTGCTACTTGGCCAATTATTTGCTAACAGATCCTTATTGAGTTTCTAAAGCGTGCGTTCTCTACACGTGCAATCGCGGGTGATCGAGGACTAGTGGGGCTCCCAGTGGGCCCATTAACACGTGCGTGCACGTGTAGTATTAACACGTGCACAAATCTCATCCAGTAACGGACATCGAGCTGTGTCTATATATATATATATATATATATATATATATATATATATATATTTTTTTTTTAATTCTAGTTAAGTAACGGGTGATTAAAGGCATCGTAGCAAGGAACCACTTGCATCGCAGTTACAAGGTAGATTTACCCTTCAGGTACCAGATACGCTACCCGTACTCGACGGTTCGCATTATTGTTTAAGGTCTATTAAGGTGTTAGTTATTATATATATATAATAACTATATATATATATATATATATATATATAGAGAGAGAGAAGGCTTGATGGAGTGACTCTTAACGATTGTAGACGCGATCCCAATATACGAATGCTGCTCGACTTGCTTTTGATTTGCTTATTATATAACGCGGTAGTTCTAAATAGAAGAACGTGAATAAGAAAGAACTACGAGTATAATTACCATTATGGTATTATAAGAATTCGTTACAATGTAGGCAGGTCTGCGGCTAACAATATTTCGACGGCTACGTTGTGTCCCAGCTATCCGTACTGCGTTGGCCATACAAAGAGCTTTGAACATTGCAAGCTGCGTTTATGAAACGTTCTTACATAACATATCAACGTCGCGATAGCGGAAATATCCTCAATGGTGGTCTAAAAACAGAGTCGTAGTAGTGGCAATTGTGCTAGTGAGTGGTAGTTAATAGTCCTAGTTGTAATAAGACCTTAACGAGGCCGGAACACCCCCTGCGCGTAAACGCAACAGGGAGCTCTGCGTGACGCTTCGCCACAGAAATGTCGATTTGCTCCGCCCTACTGGCAGTGGCTTGATGATATGGAATGGCTATAATACTACTAATAATAATAGCGACAACGAGACGGTAGTCGACAACGGCGTCTATAGATATAGGTTCATCTGATTATCGACTTAGACCGACATTTCCCTATGTTGCATCGTCATAGAAAATCTTCCTGTATTGTCGCTTTGGTATTAGCGATAATGTGATGTATATATACTCCCCAGCTATACACACACACACATATATATATATATATATATTAAATGTGATTTATTGACGGAACTGCTTTTAACAACGCTTTAGTTCTCGTTAAAACATTAAGTAACATTTAAGTATATAAAAATAACAAGCACTCATGCATCGAGAATATATATACTAAATTAGAAAGTACTTCTATTGCAAATAAAGAAGATGAATAGTTTTTGCATCGGGCTATAACTCAGCGTTTGCCCATTATATGGGGCTCTCTTCGGTACCTTTGCGTAGGCATATTCAAACCCACTTGTTCAACGTTTTGGCTGCTAGGAGACTACAATATGTCATCATTTCGTCTATGCATTTTTACCTCTATATCTTTAGTGTAAAAACACGGGTAACCGCCCAAGCCAACACTACGGAGTTAACATTATATATATTCGCTGTTTTAGCTCAGCACCAGGGTAGTGACGGCAAGGATACAGGTCCGTCAAGGGGAACATTTTTGTTGTAATCGCTATTTGTGTAGTTCTTTGTGGAACAATAGCGCTTCAATGTTTACTTGCTTTAAGTTTGTGCTTCAAGGTTAAACTCCAAGACACTGTGGCGAATACTCTTTTAGTAGTTTTAGAAGAACTGCTTTTGGGCCCCTAGCACCTCCTAAGGCATTGTTAATTATGAATTTCTGAAACCGGGTTATCGGAAAACGTAACCAGCAAGAAAATCTACTCTACTCAACTGGAAAGAGTAGTAGCCTTCTTCGCGCAGCAAGGTTGATCTGTTATACCATTACCCGGCTGCAGTGGGATGCTTAGACTGCGGCGCAATAACCAAGCTTGATGTCGCGCCATGCGACCATCATTATACTCGAATATTTAGAACACTTTATCGGCAGAAATTTACCACACATTTTGATTGAATAAAAATCGTTCGAATTCAAGCTATGTATAGATATATATCATGTTCTGTGTCACTCGCGAATCTCTTATTTGGGTTATGAATAGTTTTGCTCGAGTCGCAGCGTAAGTATTCATTAGTAGTGTTCACCTCATTTGAGAATATTCTCCTACCTCATTTTTTCCTTCTCTTATTACGTGCGCGCCGATAAGGGGCTCACTCAGGCGGCCTGGAAATGCCCATCTTAAAAGTAGTAGGTTGTCATGAATCCTCCAAACTTCTCGAAATGTCGAGTAAAATAAGTCATTTTTTAATATTGCAAATCTTATTGGACTTTGTTTTTCTGCTTCACTTCTCTGCTGGCTGAACGCCTAGATAGGTCTAGTATGAGCACGGTCGGCCTGGCTACTGAGTCGTGGTCGCTGCCTGTCATTGATGCTGCAAGCGTTTTTATTCGTCTTTCGAATTCCTAGTTTGTTGTTGTATGCGGCTTATGGCATGGATATGGCTTTGAAATGAGATTGCGTATTGCTGGTAAAACCAAATCTAGAGCTAACGAAAGATGAAAGTTCTCAGTGAACGGATAGCATGCCATTGTTCAAAAATGTTGTTTGGAAGCGAGTCCACTTCTAGAATTTGGCCATTTATTGTTAATTTCACCAAAATGGTACTAGCTAAAAGTAAAGTTTTCGGGCTAATTATACTAATGGTAACGATTTTGCATCCGCTCTTTATGGCGCTTTGTGGCGATGTTTAAACGAAAGGCGGACGATTAAAATTAGTTTAAATTGATAGGCCTATGAAAGCTATCTCGTAATTTATTCGAGTGTTCGGTTTTTAGTTCATTTGAGCCGATGACTAGGGGAAGCGATTGTGGTGGTGTGGTAGAAAAATGAGCGTCTCCTCTAACTGGACTATTAAAAGTAATCTGTGTAAAACCTAACGTCCTCCTTTTTGGGCGTATTTGGTTCGGCTGAGGCGATTTAAAATGAGGAGAAAAGGCACTAGACCGGACAATCATAGGTGATCTTCAAAAATATTTTACAAATAAACGTAGCTAGCAAAAATGTCTGCATATGTAGACATTCCCTTGTTCTCCCGTATTTTATGAAGCTAGATCACCAGTCGAGCAGGAATGGTGTATGCAGTTGAAGATCTGAATGATCGACTTAATGGAGTTGACTTTATAACGCACTGGCCAGTTTAGCTCCACTCAAAGGATAGGCACCGTTTACCGCAATTTTTGCTCGCAAAGGGGACCGACCGGGGCACGTTTTTAGCAAGTAAGTTCTAGTTCTTGACACAAGCAGTTTCCATCAATGCTTTAGCTATGCGGGCCAACAGTCTAACGTATCCGTTTCACTCGAAGTACGTGGCTATGTCGACACTGTTGATTTTTCATTATAAGGACACCAAGGAGCTCAAAGGATGGGCACGATCGGATGAGTGAATTTTCATTTCAGTCTTCTATTTCTACCATGTGCGCAGAGAATGTGTGACGCAGAATGAAGCTAATGACGATGATGAGCATGACAACTTGACATCGGGCAATTTGGCCCGATAAGCGAGGCCCTAATTTCTCAATGGGAGAATGGACAGGTGGTCGTGGTTCGAGAATTGTATCGAAAATCACCGCCGCCGCGACTGACTGTTGCTATAAGCGGCGCGCTTTTGCTGGCAGAATTCCTCGACTGTTTTGACCAAACTGACCGAAACCTGCTGCCTTGACTCACTTTGCGTCGGTTAAAGACCGACCCGTTGGCGTCGCGTCTCGTTGACGACCAGAAGACAAGAAAGGAAGAGAGAGAGAATTAGGGTTGCCTGTTGATTTTTTTTTTGTTAGAACTAATTTATTTAATCAGCATAGTATTAGTTGTTGATATGTGTTTATTGCAACTGTCCTGTTGACTTTCATCCGTCCGTTTGCTCCATAAGCGTGTCTGAGAAACAAAAAGGATTATAAATGATCTCAGGTCATCTTGCCGTTGAGATAACAACGCGTGTGACGTTTAACTAGTTAACGGTCCCGTCCCGCGAGGGCTAGACCTTATCTGTTGAGTAGACGGAGGAAACCAAGCTGTGCTAGAGCGGTAACGTTTCCGTTGTCGCCGTTGTTGTTGTTGTTGTTGTTGCTGTTTTTAGTTGCTGTGGCAGAGGAGGCTTGTTGTTACATACGCGTATGTCTCCAGATGTCTGACGCGAGTTGGAATATTGTCTATGGCGCAAAGAATTATAATATATGAGTAATGCTCATACTGTTGTTTCTATTTTTGCCCCCGAAACCGAGTGACATAGCCGGACACAACGTAATAACAACAATGTCCATGACTTAAGTTTTATAGAAATAGTCTAGAATATCGGCAAAAAGAGGCAGTCAGATGAGCCCTGGAAATACAAGGGCGAGCGAGAATCACAAATCAGGATAGGGAGGGCAGCCCGTAGGGGGAACCATGATGTCAGGACGTAGAGGGCCACGCACGATAAAATCATCACGAGCCGTAATACGAGTGATCGTGGCACAATTGAACGGAAGGTCTCAGAAACTTGTACAGGGGTATCTCGGTTTAAGCCTGTTAAATAAACAAATAGGGAAGAGAATATTGGACACCACGAGACAACGGCTACAAAACGTCTAGCGTACAAAAGGGCAGCATAGCCCGCTCGCGGGGAAAAATGGCGTGCATCTATAAAAACGATTGTAGGAGTTATTTGTTGGCTCCGACTCGGGCCCGACTCGGAAATACTGGCCACCAGTTCTTTAAACTTGTTTCGACCTGATTTTGAGCCAACATTTAACGTCCACGGATGTGCCTTCGCATTGCTTTGTAAGACGGACCCCATAAATACTATGCGCAACGGCGGGGATCGAACCCATACACCTGTGGTCGCAAGGCGCACGCGAATGGACGGGCTGGCCACCGGGCTCGACGGCCCTCTGTGTGAAGTGTGGCATGGAGCCGGAAACGTGTATCACGTGGTTTTAGAATGTGACACGGCCTTCTGGGCGGTTACGAGCCGATCCGGTAGGGATTCCTAGAAAGCCTCTTAGGGTAGACGTCAGACACACAGAAGTTAACAGCATAAACTCTAAGAGGAGCGCGATTTCAATGTACGCCTGAACCAAACAGGCCTCACCGCATGTCTGTAGATGGCGGAAGACCAAATAAGTGGGGGTGGCCAGCTATCCTATTTCCGATCGCATGGAGCATGTTCATCGTATGGACTAGATTAGACGGCGTCGTACTTTCTACTCGGAACTCAGTTGAGCCACGATTGCGTGCAGAGTATAGGGAAGTTCATGGGCCGGGTGCCTTTCCGTTGTCGCACGATATTCAAGTGATGGCGGGTACTTTTACGCGTGAATCTCTGCTAACAGCAACGTACGGTGGATACGATATATTTGTTTATACGAAGATATACGACGTCTTCTGTTGGCTTGAATGTGTTCTTGGCCTTGGGTGGTGGGTGAGGCGGTGGTCAGGGCTCGCATCGGTGGCTGGCAGACAGGCACCTGCTGCCCACTTCACTTGTGGTACGGGTAAATAGATGGCTTCCTGTTCCATTTCTTTCTAGATCCCTCCTTGACTCGTTCCCGTCTTGTATCCGTGGCCAGCCAACCACGACTTTCACTCCCACCACCGAGCTAATCGACGAAAATGTCGAGCTCTTCTGCGATGGTCGTCTTTTCGACCAAGTATGTCTGCCTCGGGCATTGTACATGGCGTCTTGTAGCGATAGGGACGGTGGAAAGTTGTTTACCACGGAAATTAGTGGGGTGGGTTGCGTCGAGTCGAGAAAGGAACGCATTGAACACCTGTTCGATGTGTCCTGTGCCCGAAATAGAACCGAGCAGCCTTTTTGTGCTCGTTCGTTTAAAATGCTTTTATAGAGCGTTAGAGTTATGCAACCACCCAGTAGAAATCTCACCGCGGTGTGCTCCCAATGTCAGTGTATTTGTGTTGAGCAATGCATCAATCGTCGTCTTCAAGCGCAAGCATGCTGTACGTTTTGTTATTCGCAGACGCTGCTGCCTCGCTCATAGTGATATATATTCTCCGTTGTCAGTCTATAGTTTGTTAGCTGCGCCCGTTGCGGGCTTGGTTCTGTACGAAGGCGTTTAGAAACTGCCACTCATTATTTGTTGGAGATCCCTTCTTAAGCGGTCTGTTTTTGGGAAAAAAAATCCGTAGCCCCAGTACGCAGTCTTGCATTTTAGACAACATCGGTAATATTAGCCAAATCGAACGTCCAAAATCGATCGTAGATTATTATAGCTGAGATCGATGCCATCAGCGACGACAGGTGGGCGTGTATTGCTTTGTGTTCAAAAATAGTCCAGCATGCTCAGGTGGGACTGAAATGCGACCCTTAGTGACAAGTGAAAAACTGTTTCTCGCTGTCGTTGACGCATGTGTATACACGCTCGGACATCCCGCAGTTGACCGTAAGGTTGGCATCGAGAGGTACATCCAACTCTTTTGTCTCGGTGTTCTCCAAGGAAAAGCGCAGCCACACATTATCGATCGCATTGACTTGTGTTGACGTTTGCAGTTTACACGTTCTTGCCATTGTTATTTCATTGTTGATTCATGCTAATAAATTGATACAAGTTACGTCTATTGAATCCCGTTCTTTAAATACGCACGGTTGAGACGGCGATACATATATATATATATATATATATATATATATATTGTTTTAACGATTAACGTGCGTTGATGAACTTTGGTATCGAATATTATTCACACATATTGTTGGGTCAAGCATTATGCCAGTGACGAGGGAGAGGTGCAGATTGCTACTTGTAGAGCTCGATTATATATATATATATATATATATATATATATTATTTTTTCTCACACATTTCTTCTGTTTCTAAAAGTACTGCTTGACTTTGTTGGCTCTGTGGCCCCTGCAGTCGATAAGGACGGTAATGTCTCAAGCTCACAATGCTCATTCTAGTTCCTTGTGATCTGTCAGGTTACTATTTTAGTGTCACCGGTGATTCGTCCTTTTATTGCCTGAAACGCAGAGGAGAGCCCATGAGGTAGGGTGCGTCGGTTCTTCGGATCCGCTTGATTGGTAGGTTGAAGTCCTGAAATCGCGGCCCTCCGAGAAATAATCATTTCGGACGTCTAATCAAGTCTGTCTGAATTACGGCGCCGTGAGAAAATCTGATATACTGACAGTCTATCTTATTAACTTTTTGGATTGTCTGATTTCTAGTTGATATGCGATTGGTCTCGATTTGCCTTCGGTCTCTTTTCAGTTTGGTCTTTCTAGATATGTAGTTGGTTGCTGGGCGTTGCGGACTGAGCGGACCGGTCTATATATATATACATATATATATATACATATATATACATATTTTTCTGTCGAATTTTAGTTCACATATGGTGCCACTTCGGCCAATCATATATATTCCACCTGTTCTCTTAATTTTTGTCCAAAGTTCTTCTAATACGAGATTCCCATTCTTCCAGAACTTCTCTTTTAGATGCAAGAAGTAATCAAAGTGGTTTTTGACAGACAATAAGGTGCGCGGGGTGAAACAATCCATGCAAAATCTAGCAACGTGCGGCAGGTCGCAACAGATCTATGCGGGTGGACGTTGTCATGGTGGAGTACGACGCCTTCACAATTGCCCAGTTCGCGGTGTGTTTCGACGACGGCCTGCTCCAGACAAGCGGCCTGGAAATTGACAGGACTTAGTACTGTCAGTTGTGTCGTTGCTTTGCAGTAGCTCAGAGTACACTTCCAGGAGAAGCTTAGAGTATACGCCTTGCCAATCGCATGGGAGACACTGCATGACATGGTTATAGCATGAGGGCAGCCATTTTTTAGCCTGTGCGGTTGTCATATATTGCCAGGTTTGACGTGCCCACAGTTAGTTAGGTAGGAATGAACTGATCCATGCGGCGCATTTACCGCTGCCATGTGTACGATTGCATCGAGTGTGAAATGTGTATTACAATCTACGAGAGTAGTTATTGCCTCCATATCTACCACAGAAAGCCGAATGTCCGTGGTTGATCGGTCACGCTAAACGATCCGTTACGGGGGCGATCAAATTGTTGTACAATCGCGTACCGTTTGAGGCCCGGAGAGAGCGGCACGAACGCATACTTTCACACGAATGGACTTTCATCGGTGCCATTGTTGTTTCACCTGCAAGAGAACACGGCGCCGTCGCGTCGATATTTGTTCAGCAAAAACTGATACATCAGATTTTAACAATGCAGACGACGCTCGTGGAAAACACGCGTTGGCCGTACAGCAGCGTTCTATTAAAGAGATGGCGAACAATGTAGTCAGGATAGCGCTGTAACCTTATTGATGAACGACGTTTAATAGATGAATGCAAGACCTGTTTTCTTTTCGTTTTTGGTTCTGTGCTGTTATTTTACGTATTTTATTCGCCCCTCTCCTTCTCTCCTCCGTTTTATTTTCGTGAAACATAACGCGAAATATGATACAAATGCCGAAATATGTTTCAAATGCCTGATTCGGGTATATATGTTAACGGTACAGAATTGACTTTTGTACGTGGTCAATTGGTCGGCCTCTCCCGTTAAGTAAAATTTACTCTAAAGGAGTCAGGTCATCGAACCCTATCTAACGTTGAAAAACGCCTACAACAGTATATGATCATTATTTTATCCTGTTGACCGCGGTAGTAAGATAAAAACGATCGTTTGGCATTCAGAACGTATATATATATATATATATTCGCTCGTCATGTATACCTTAATACACATGTCACCCTTTTATAGGTACATCAGGGACGCTTAGAGCAGCAGCATAAGCGGTTGAGACTTACAGGGTTTCTCTAACAGTCCTCGTGAGAGCATGGTCGCTGACTCTCAGTGCTATGATGTATCATTTTTTCTCAATGAACAGCGCTCAAAGAAAATTCGATTAGCAGCGGGGATTAAACCGGTGACACCCCAGATATATGACAACCATATAAACAAAAATATGTGTAAGGATGCGGTCATTGTCACAGCGAACTGTACAAACTTCGAAGAGGAAATACGATAGGGCGCAGCTGTCACATTTTGTAGCTTAGGATAATGCGGCGTGTAATCAGAGATTGTCGATATCTCCCTGACTCAAGACTGACAAGCTCAAACGTTCTGCCCACAACGTCACGCCAACTAGGCGAGTCGCTACTAATGCTCATGTCGGTGTGGTGTTTGCGGCTCAAATGACGAGTTCTGGAAAACAACAGGGATAGCATCACCGACTTGACATCTCCTACAGGACATATGGACTTTCAAATATATATATATATATATATAAGCTCTCTGCTTCCGTGGTCGAACCAACGCGCGCATAGTCGCGACGAGGCATGCTGGAGATTAACGGATTAGGGGGTCGCTGAAGGCGTGATCGCGCTGCCTGCTCCATTCGTGTATCGCCATGTAATTTGAATTGATTCGTAGCACGGATTTTATGGAATATCAGGCCGCCCTTAATATTCTGACTTCCATATGCTGAGCTGCGCATACTCACTCAATTAAATTAGCACGAACGTGAATTTCGTTCAATGTAGTTTACGGTAAACTATACAAAGATGCATTCGATTAAGTGCAAAACAAGCCGACCACTGTTTATTGGGGTGCCTAGGTGCATTTGGCATGAGGCACCTGGAGCTTGCTTTCTGCTCGTGTTATCGTCTTGTAGCGTGAGGCCAGGTATGTCCTACACCTACAACAACGTTGCTATGCCATATATTCGCAGCCGAGCCTATGCGTTTCAGGTGGTTTGTTGGCTTGAAATATTTTCAAACCAGCCACGGTCGGACTGTCCCTAGGTTGAGCGTGTGTGATTTTCCCTCCTCGAAACTGCATCTTAGGCAAGTATGCCAGAGGGCCAGCGACAAGATCATTTCGTTGTTGCCTCTCGACGACCTGGACAAGCTAGGCGATCGTTGTAACTAACTAATATGGACGATGTTTGTGTTTCACTTTCAGAAGTGAAGGAGGCTGCTGAAGGGGCCATCTCCACTACGCCATATCCGCTGCCTGCCGGTGCGTCTCCTATTGTTGGTGCTACTGTGGTTGACTAAGAGAGATAGGCGTATAGGAGCGCAAAGGCGCGGGAACTCGGCAAGGTGGCGTCCGCGCCTTATCGTCGCGGGTCAACAGGATCACTGTGGTCGCGAGGTCCTGCGGCAGGACGACGAAGTAGTGTTGGGGCACTGTTGAAACGCACTTCTTCCTGCTAGCGGTTCAGCCCGACGATGCCGCCTTCATCACCGTCGTTGTCGTCGTCAAGTACTGCAACGACGACAACAACATTAACATTAACAGCAACAGCCACAACAATAACCGCCACAACAGCAGCAACAACAACAACGTCAGCATCAACAGCGGCACCAGCAGCAGCAGCCGCTGCTGTAACATCAACAACAACAACGGCGGCGGCGGCACCATTCAGCCACGGACCGAACGAAGTCGCCTCAGGCAAAGGCCGCACCATCAGTAACTGTTGTAGCAGTACCAGCAGTAGTATAAACGGCAGTATCAACAGCTGTACCAATAGCTGTTGTAGCAGCAGCAGCAGTAGTAGCGGCAGCAGCTCCAGCAGTAGTAATTCTAGTAGCAATAGCAGTTCGACAACCTTTCGCTGTGCTGCTAATCGCGGTCCTGGTGCGGGTGCCAAAGCCGCTCCTACCACGACGACGACGACGACGTCGACTGCGGCGGGTGGTGCCGCCGCCGCCGCCGGCCCGACGGGCGTTACCATGCAGAGGAGGTCCGCCAGTGAACGAGACCTTGTCGAGAGTCTTGTACCTCGCCGACGACAAAGTCCCTCACGAGCCGACCGTGGCCTGTTCACGTTGCCCAGGTAGGTCAAGTCGCGCCTCCTTATGATTACTCTTCTGCTTCGTATCTATCTGTAGAAATGAATACTAGCTACCTACTGGCCTTTGTGGCCACAAAGGCCAGTTATGGTTTGTCATTGTTTTTGTTGCTTTTATTGTTGTTATTGTCGTCGTTGCTGTTGTTGCTGCTGCCGTAGTCGTTGTCGTGACTTCTGCTGCAATAGGTTTTGTCGTTGTTGTTGCCGTTGTCTGGATACGCTTGAGGGGGCTGATTCTGACTTGCTCAACGCAGACTATAGTTATGAGGTCCGGTAACGGCGGTGAACCGGCACACGAGTCGATGACAACGCTGGTAACGGTGACAACTGAAGCAACATATCAGCTGACCTACACATCATTTATTGGCAATACTATTCACACGATTACATGATCTGCTGTAATTATCGTGCGAACCTGTCGGTCGTTATCTTTTATATATCGATATTGTACATATGTATATGTATGTATATATATATATATATATATATATATATATATATAGAGAGAGAGAGAGAGAGAGACTCCTATTATCTCTGTGTCTTAATTTCTACAATATATCTCAATTGCGTTAAGGTCGCATTTAAAGCATCGTGTGTTGCGATGTCATCGATCGACATCGTAAAGGCGTCTATCGCCCTATTGGAAGTTGTCATGGTTGTATGTTGTTTCGGAGGTGCTACAGTTTGTATGTTTCCGTCGCACGGTCTTTTCTGCCGAAGAATGACGTGGCCACATATTGCTATTAATTTGGATACCATGAAGCTTATATCATAGAGTTGCTAAACCGACAGACTGAGACGTAATGTTGCTATAAACGATACATATATACTGTCCGTTGCCGGCTTTTGGTCGTGGGGTATCACTTGCAGTCGGTGTTGTGATACTCGTAGACTATACAGGCAGACGCTTTGTGTAAAATGTTTGTTTCTCTTGGCGTCTTCTCTCCACATGTGTCACTATGTGGAGTAAGTTCGATTTGCTCTGTCGTCACTAGATCATTGAAGTTGGATCTTTTTTACAACAAACTATCTACGGTCTAGGATCGTGCCAGTGGCTCAGGTACCTGTGGCATATGCGGGGAGCCCTTATGACGTGCGTGACGGGCACAACCTATAGCCTCACGAAGCACGACCCGGAGCACACATAGGCGGTAATATAGATAGCTCCGCGTTCGACAGGAATACGATGAGTACGGTAGTTTGGCAAGCTACTTGCAGGTAACGACGTACGTCCACCACCTCTTGCCGGCACGGGCGGTCCTTCCTCTGTTGAGAAAACCCACGCCCACGTTTTGGACGCCACAATGGCGAGGCGTACCTTTTTTCTCCGACATCCTATGTTGTCAAATTTGGTGGCGTGCCGTCTCGTCGTGGCATCTGGCCACGCTTGCCGCACAGAACGAGCTTCGAAGACACCCGTTGGCCCGTTCGTCAGCCCATGTCGTAGTTATTCGTATTACCAGCGTTTAAGATGGCAGAAGATCCAGGTGTCGGAGCGCGTCCTTCGATTCGGCGACTGTCTACCACCGACATGTAGCGAGCCAATGTGAGGTTGTGTGGTTTTGAGTACGGTGTTGCAAAACGATAGTCCCCTAAGTTATGTTTCTGTTTTTCGTACGTTTTGCTGATACCTCTACTAGACAAAATTTGCCACGTTTACTATTGAATTCAATATTAACAGTATGATCATAATAACCATTATACGGTAGAGTGCTACTGAAGTTGATGACGATGATTCGCATTATTTTTATTTGTATTATTATTTAGCTCTGGAACGGTGGGATGGAAATATCCCACCGTTCCAGAGCCTTCGAAATAGCCTTCGACTCTACTGCCTTGACCAGTCGTGGGATTCGATCGCGACAGGACGCTATGTATTGACGGATGCCAAAGGTGTTCTGTCACTAATGTGTTCTTCTTATATACTAAATAGGCAAATAATAAGCAAAGTAGGTGCCGATAACGACCAGCCGTAAGTCTGTCAGTAATGGATTTAAAACAACTGGCCAATGAGTCCGATTTACGCGGGGTATTCTGTGCCCGTTTTCCCCGTGGTCTGCCTTGTCAGCTAACTTTGTGTTAGCAGCCTTCTGACACGCATATATATATATATATATATATATATATATATAATATATATAGATGCCTCTGGCGAAAGCAGATCTAGCGTTTCTAGTAAATTGGTAGGGGTCGTAAGTGGCAGATGACCAGATTGCCTAGCAGGTTTGTGCGAGTGGGGAACGTCTCCTCAAGCTTGACAATCATTTCGCAGCTAGTGGGTTGACAAGCGGTTGGCGGACGTGTGACTATTTGATAACATTGTGTGGAATTGTCTATCTAAATTAATAAAAAAGACATAATAATAAAAGAATGCTCAAAAATAATAAGAAAAAACAATGGTCGAAATGGTCGAATACGTTGTCATTGCCAATATGATAACGACAAAGCGAGCTATCAGCAGCAGTACTAAGTGTTATTCCTGCATTTAAAATATTGCGACTCAGGGGTTCACCAAGGCACATCCCTTAATTATTATTTTTGGAACAATAAAGATGCTAATTGGAGCAGGTCGAAGCTGACACGAAGGTGTATTTATTTTTAGAAATGCGTGTCACCCCGTGGAACATGTTGACCCGACAACAACAACGGTTGCATTGGTCTCACAATTGGCGAACATTCCAGATCCTGAAATATCCCTTCTAAAATAGATATCGAGGTTTTGATCCAGAGACCACATGTTAATATAATAGTGGGATACGCTCGTACCTCACCGAGAGATAATATTTATCTACTGGTCGACAACTGACTCGATGTCTAGGCACTATATACAATGGCAGGCCCGTTCTTTACGCTGGAGATTACAACAGTCGATTGAACCGACCCGACACCCTGCGTACGAGAGCCTCACTTTCCGATGTCGTGTCCGATGCTGGGTCATTACTGACCCCACCAATTCAACGCTCGACAGCCACCTGGGATCGTCCGTAATTGACGTGTTTGCTACGAGCTTGAAACCAAACTGATAGTTTACCTCGCCGACGACAATCCTATGCTCATACCATGGAGCTCATTTCAGCGTTCCAATCGCCGTTAGGCTCCTTCTTCCAATCGTCTCCACAGCGGCTTTGCGTTGTAATAACGTAACTGAAATAACGTTTCTGAAACCGAGAATAGAAACATGTGGATTTTTAATTTGCCTTTATCGGAGCTTCACGTGATAACCCCTTATTCAAACTGACCGAATCAGGAGTGCCTGCTAACATCATCGGGGTTCTCTGCGCGATGCTGCGGGAGTGCCCAATCATTGTTTAAGATGGTCAACAGGTTCTAAGTTCAAAATAATTTGGCGAGATTAGAAACATTTGTGGCGGACGTTGATCTTGAAAATAACGTCAATACTTTCTGGCAGCGCATGATGAGTTGAGGTTGTACTCCATACCTCTATACTACATGAAAAACTTTTCACACCTCGGTTCTATCTGTCTTCATTTGGGCAGTTATTCACAGTTTATCATCATCACATCATGCACCAATGGCCTCATATGGCGTCTTATGTTCTCAATTTATCGAGTATTTGCTCAGTGCAGCCCAACTACGAAAGCTCGACAAAATCAAACCTGCATTCCTGAACTTGGTTGTCTTGGGCATATATACGACTGCCCAAAATCGCCCCGCCGCAATACCACTATACATTGAAGATCTACGACGTCAATTCAAACTGCCCAAAGCTCCTTTCCCATTGAACTGCCCCAGGTCGGCCTACACAGCTTTTATTTGTCAATATAAAAGAATATGACCGAGGTAGACCATAAATTTTTCTTAACCGGGGCCATGACAAATGAGGCTTGGAAAGGCCCGAATCGCACAAACCTTTGTAGCTCGTTACGCATTGCATGGTTTTCATCATGTAGTCTGCAGAATAGTGAGTTTTTATGACCCTTATGAACTATGTATATGTCACAGATGTGGGAAACCGTGCGAGATATATAATGTAGGTAACTGCTCGAGGGTATTCTCACTAAACAAAGGCTGCATGCTGGCTATATATATATATATATATATATATATATATATGGCTATATATATATCTTAATATATATATTAAGAATACATATGGAGCGACAATTGCCTCCCGAGAACGTGTGCATTAGGAATATTACTCTGTCTCGTATAGAGTGGGTTGGAACCACTTCAGCAGCGTGCCGCGGACGGACGCCCCGTTCCTACGTTGGACGTCGACGTCGAGGCGCTGTCTCAAGAAAGCCGCAGAGAAGCCGCAGGTTCAGCTGCTCACCGACTCTGTGGAGAAGTTTGCGAGTGAGGTTGCCTGCGCCGCTCAAGGTCTCAAACGCTAGCGGTTGGAACTGATGTGGGTAACTTACTGAGGCGTACTTTGCGAGCTTCCTTGTCTAGGCTAGATCACCGGCGTGGCCTGTTGAGATCGCCCCGCCACCGATCATTGAAGATGCTAATAAGTCGGTGACAGTGGCATCCCAGACAATAAAGGGAGTGAGAGTCATCCCATCCGGGCGCTTACCATCGTCGGCGGAGGGGCCCTGGGGCTGCAGAATGCAGGGGAATCCACTTGACCGAAGCGCTAGGCGGAGGGTGTCGTTAATACCGGCATGCCTGGCCCGGCGTCCCGCACTCATAATGCGCGATAACCCGTGATGGGCTAATTTGGGGGGTGGTCACATTTACACTGATGGGGGGAGACAAGATTACAGCCGAGATGAAGACCTACCCCTATTCGGGTTGTTTCGTCGTCCGGGATGGTGCCCAGCGGGGCAATTGAAAGTGCATGCAATTAGGCTCCGGAGCCTTTAGCAGCGACCGCTCGGAGGCAAGCCCTTGTGGAGTCGTCGACAGCGCCCGTAAGTAAGCCGCGGTACGCTTCGTCGTATAAGAATGTGTTTCAGTCATGTTGGCTAAAAGGGTAATTTATTTTGGGTCTTCGATTGTGTTGGCCATAGTCTTACTTGTTTTCTACAAAGATCTAGGTGTCGTTTGTAATGCAATTTCCCGATGTGTATTGCCGAGACGGATCTATTGGACGCACGAATGGACTCAGTATGTAGTAGGGATATCTATTGGCTTCAGCAAGTCCGGGATCGAGTTGTCAGAAGGAATACTAATCGTTTCAAAGTTGCTGGATGCATGATAGCATCCCAAAGAATCGCTTGAGCAATGGTGGATTTTAAAAGTTGTCTACCTTATTGTGAGCCCTAGCTCCATTCAGCCAAGTGTAATTGCGAGACTCGATATTCTGAATCATACCTTAGCGTGGCGAACAGCCGATCTAGTTCGGTAAAGTGACGACTTTATTGGCTTAGTCAACCTCTTTTGCAATACTAGGTGTATTGACTAAATTTAGAAATTGTACTTAATTTTTATTTTCTTTTTCTCGTTCATTGTCGTCCACTGGCCACATGCATGGCCAATCTGTGTCGATTTCGTAGAACGTTGAGATCTTTCGTGCAGTCGTTTTAAACAATGGTACAACCCTTGGGGTTATCTTACTGCTCTACGATATCGTAAATACAGTGTCGCCAAATACTTTGGGAGCTAGCAACCTTAAGTTGGAAGCGAATGTGTGATGGCCGTCCGGTTTAAGATGTTATCGCTGCAGTATAAATTCAGCGGTCCTATGAACGACTCGCTAGGGAAAAAAGGCTAGCCCACTAAATTCAACTTTTTGTCGCAACTTGCCTATTAAGTAAGGATAGAGGGAGGCGGGTCCAGCAGTAACATCACGCGGTCTGCTAGATCTTCGGCCGTGAGTGTTGGATTTTGAGCCGGAGCAGTACTACAGTATACTTGACATTCTTCCTATGTATTCGTATGCTTTGTCCCCGAAAAGTAGTCTTACGTCTTTGGCGAACTCATTGGAAGTAACTAAACACGATTTACTCTGCTTAGGGCCTTCCGCGGGGGCAGGCATTTGGCCGTTCAGTGACCTATAACTAGCTTAACTAGCTTGTTAACTAGCTTTCAGTAGCAAACTGTAGCGTTCAGATGAGAACAGATAGGTCGCGTGTGTGTTAATCGATGACTAGTTGTATCCTAGTTCATCGACACGTCACCAGCGTACCTGATGTCGTTCTATTACGAATGTATTTAGTACGAGAGCAAATCACAATAGCCGTAACGCTATGAAGTGCCGCCATACGTGGACAGGCTTAACAACACGAGATAACACAACGCAGTCCCGTGCCACTGTCTGACACACCGTACTCACGCCGGGGGGGGGGGGGGTGATGGGGGGAGGCGAACAGGGAAGCCGTTGTATGACTAGAACGCATAACATTACTAAGTTGCCTAGTCTCTAATCGATGACGTCTGTGAGTAGTCGTGACCGCATTCGGATTGCTATGATAGTCTTTTGATTTGCACTATGCAGCAGCAATAGCTACTACTCCAGCTGCAACTTTAACGGTCGTGGTTTTAACCAACGCCTGTTCTTTCAGTGTTCACATTGGATCAATGACAAACGACATTCCTTAAGTGGATTAAGATTCGTATATGGGATACGTCGCATACACACCAGCCAGATACACACCGATCTCTCGTCTCAGGTGGAACAGAGTCCGTCACTGTTTCTGTACCGTTGTCAGTGCGGGTCGTCGTCGTCTCCGTTGTTGTTGTTGTTGTTGTTGTTTGGTGATAACGAGGCCAGAGCCAGTAATGCTCAAGCATCACTTACTTAGCAAAGTCGGCTTGCCGCTGCGTCTGTGAGAGCGAAGCTGGCGGATGGCGGGAGAGATTTGCGACGATGGCATCGTCAGAAAAACAGATCGTCCGCCTTCAACCGTGAGTGAATAAATGAATAATGTGTCGCAGCCGCCCAAACAGGGTCACTGGGCCCAATAATATTCGACGACCACGACAAAACAACAACGAGAACAAGATTACTACTACAACGACAAGACTATGCATGTACGTCCGTCGTCGCTGTCGTCTATAAGCAAATGAGTGAGGAGAGGCTGGCTTATGCATATGCACGAACACACACAGATCCATCCATCTGTACATCGGCAGTAGCCGCAGCAGCAGCAGCAGATCGGCATGGATACTTACGTACAGATAGACAGACAGACAGACAGATAGCCGCGTACAACACACAACTACGGGGCTTGTGTTGTTGTATATAGCTATCGCGTGGGAGCTTGCCAGTGGCGACGGTGAGGATGGTTGCGTTGTTGCTGCCGCCGCTGCTGCTGCTGTTGCGGTTGTGGTTGCTGTTTATGTTGTTCTTATTGCTGTTACTGTGGTTAATATTGCTGTCGTTGTGGTTGTTTTTGCTGCTGCTGCTGCTGCTGTTGCGGTGGTTGTTGTTGTTGTTGTTGTTGTCGTTGTCGTCGTCGTCATTAAGTGGTTTAACGTTTGGCCACTCTAATGCTGCAGCTACTAATGTTACTGTACTCACAGCCGCAGTAGAATATTCGCAGTAATAGCAGAAATCAGCACATTTACTAACTAGCTGATATGGCTTGCTCTCATATGCTCCGCGGTGGCGCAAACGGCTACGCTTTTCTTTTTCGTTTGTTTATTTTTGTCTCCAGGTATGTGTATGTTACCTACTAAGAGACGTGAGTGGATATATATATATATCTATTATCCATCCATGTATATATATATATATTTATATATATATATATACATATAACGTGTACAGCAGGAGATGTTCCGTGTAGAGACGGCTGAGCTGCTGTCGTCACCACCAGTACCGCTAACGACGTAGGTGGCGTGCTGTTGCTATTGTGTTGTTGGTTGTTATTGTCATTGTCGTTGTTGTTGTTGATGTTATTGTTACCATTGGCGAACGCTGTGTGTATGAAGCGGTATGCGTAAACCATCATGCATAGAGATCCATGATGGCCCATTATTCTTATGCAAAGCAAATACCGCCGGCAGCATCAGCACCACCACAAGCAGCAATAGATGTAGAAGCAGCAGCAGCAACAGTGGCGTAGCAAAAGGGGAAGTCAAGAGAACAATGACGAGAAGGCTTTGTTGTTGCAAGCGTGGAATGGTGGCCAGATTAGCCGCCACGCAGACCAATCTAGATATATATATATATATATATATATATATATATATATAGAGAGAGAGAGAGAGAGAGAGAGAGAGATTGGAATGCCAGCAATGGGCACAGTCGGGAGGGAGGAAACGTTAGCGGTTCGTAACCGTGTCTCCAACACGTTGTCGTCGTTATTGTTTCATGGCTTTGAAACATGTACCAGAAAACACTCACCCGTCCTGTCGATGTCATACGCTGACCAATTGCCTGCTTCCTGCAGTCGACTCGGAAGGAATCATTCAAATAAAAATATTAACAACAGTAACAGCAACAGAGTCCTGTTGATCGAGATACATAGAGAGAGAGATAGCGCGACCGAACAGAACGCGTACGTAATTTTTCACACGGCAGTATTTAATGCGACGTTAACCGGAGTTGCCCCGTTTAACTGCCCGGTGATACGTTGACGCACGGACTGACGTTTGATTCGTTTCGTATTTTAGTCACGGCATCAATGCAGGCGGTATTAATGCATCGGAACTTGCTTCTTTTTGATCCTAACCTAACCAAACGTACATATAAATTAAACTAAAACTTCTTCAGTCTATCAGCCAATTTCCTGACCACGTTACTCGATGGTAATTATCTATTGGTAAAAAATCTTTTTTGCCAGTTACACGCCTTTGTTGTGACGTGAACTGCCCCAGTACGAGTATTTAGCTGAGTAGCTGCGGCAGGGAGCCACACCTATAAAGACTGGCAACGATTTGTCAACTGAGACACGTTGTATTACGTAGTTAGGCTATGCCTGTGATATCCTATATTGTGTACTGTGTCGATTTAGAAGCTATCGGGTGTCTCTCTCTCTCTCTCTGGACAAGCTACAATTCAGTTGCTAAAGATATATTTGATTCGTCTCATTTTACTACAGGTTTCCTCTGAAGAAGGGCTGCTCGTCAGCATCTTCGGTTAACGTCGGGCGCCGAGACATAAAATACACGGCGCTGGAGAACGGATCCGATGGTGGCACAACTTCGCAGACGGCCTCAGGTCGAAGCTCGCGAAGTACGGAGCGAAGGTTCGTCCGATGTGTCACCTAGTAACAAATTAACCATGCATTCGTAACATATCCGCACGTGTAAACGGTTTGTCAGCGTAAATAAAGCCAACTGATATTTTAGCGAAGGGCGGACTCATCACAGACGTCCAGCATGACTGTAATGCGATCATGTGTTTTAAACTAGTGAGGAGAACAAGGGACGGCGCAGTTGGCTAGCATTTAATTGTTTGACCAATACTTCACTATGGATGTTGCATACTAGCCTAACAGACATAAGGAAAGCCACACTGGCTAAAGTTTGTATCGGTCGGATTAAGTTTGTAGAAGCGTTGTAATACTAGTACGCACGTACAATGACTACAGAATTAACTTCTGCTTAAACTTCAGATCGATCCTGAGCTCTATTGTGAGGTCGTTCTCGGTCAAGCGTCCGCATAAGAAGAACCTTAGCCTGAGCAACGGAGACCTCACTGGAACGGCGAGCAGTCGCCCGACAGCCGGACCCACTGGTCAACGTAATGACGAAGCCTGTGACTACGCCAAGGTCAGTTGGTGGTGCTTCAGTGCTTTTTAGTCACCGTCGTCTAGCAAGCAAACAATAATAGTTACGAATAACAACATGAACTTTTATTATATTGCAGACTAAATGTAGATTCGTTTCCGCTTTTTTATTATTCTGTAGCTGTACTCTTGGGCTTTAGACGTGGTAGTTATGAAAGCTTATGGGAATCGAGTAGGCAGGGCTCAACGTCGGTCATCACGTGTGCACGCGTGGGGGAAATACCCTCAGTCGGTGGGGGGTGCGGGGGGCTCATGAGGAGGATCCGCAAGCCAAAGGGCGTCTACCCGCATTGATCAGCATTGTTAGCATTCTCTCTCGCTGCAATCGTTGTAGAAAATGTAGCATGTCGTGCGTCGACTTTCTTCTTCAAGTGATAGCGTGATGTTTTTGAGTGCAGTTTTGCGTGCGCCATCAACGCAGCGCGCACAGCGCCGCTGGACCACTAGACCACTAGGCTCTTGAATTGGGCACGATTACTGTGGCCGTTGTTGAACCGCTATATTGTTTGTAATGGCTCTAGTAACTAGCAGTTGAAAGGCTGACGAAGCAAAGAGAAAGAAAGCAAAAATCGAGATGGAGAGAGAGAGGAAAGGGAGGATAATGGGCATGGGAATGAAAGCCGCAGAAGGACTTTATCACTTTAGCAACCAAATCATCACCAGGGCTGAATGAATGTCGTCATCTGGCGTTAATACCACAACAACCACGGCGGCGACGACGACGACGACGACGAAGAAGAAAACGTAGACTACCATCACAAATATGACTGCTACAAAGCCTATTGCCTGGTCTCCACTCCTATGATACTGCAGGTAATTGCGTTGTTGTGGCGCTTGAGAGTGCTGCTTCAGTTTGCTCGTGTTTAGTTCTTCTGTCTCGGCCGCTGCTACGAAGCTCACGCTACGTGAAGTACGCTCCGTAGGTAGATGGATGCGTGCCTGGTTCGTTGGGTCGATGAACGATTGCGTTATTCTGAACAACTGCTGGTTCCGCTTACACATCCAGCCTTCTCTGCGTTTTGCTGCCACTGCTGCTGTTCTGTTATTATTTGTGGAGAGAGAAAGATAGATAAATCGCGAGAGAGAGAGATACTGCACTTCACGCGCAATGACTTCGCCGACTCGTTTACCCATAGACTGCTAGCTGTCCGGCGACGCGTGACACGCCTTTACAGCGGCCACGCTTGTCTATGTGTGTCTGTGTGGCTAGATGCATCACATCCGCTGCATTTCATATATACATATGAAAAAATAGAAAAAAAAACAGGTTTATAGATGATATGTCGTCGACGTCAATGCTGTCGTCGACTCGAACTGTCACGCTGTCACGCACCATGGCGGGATATCGGGATACCCTCACCTGAAATGACAGTCATGACCTGTCTACTACTACCTACTACCAGAAAAGATCGTGAGGGTACTTACTATTGGGCAGGAACAATAGAATAGCTAGTCATAATAGGAACAGTGACAACAACAACTAATAATGGAAATACAGTTCTAGTAGTAGTAGTAGTAGTAGTACTGTGCATAGTGATTTAAATGTTGTTTGTTGTTATGTTTCCCCATAAACGAGCTATATATTAATAAGAGGTATTATTATTATTATTAGTGTTCACTTATACGGTGCGTAAATATGCCGTTGCCGACCAAGAAGCAGATCAGTACCGCCACATGTGCGATTTGTACTATTTTTGTATTACAGACAATGATATTTCGGAACGTTACAGCAAGTTTATTCACTAGATCACTGAGGTGAGAGCGGATCTATTCGCATCGACGGTCCATTTGATACGCTTCAAGCAATTTTGCGCAAAACATTTAGCGCAGATGGACCGACATGTAAATAGGTTCGTGCTTGTACTGAAATCCACCCGGCTCTCAAAAGGTTCCCTTCCATGAGGAATGTAAACTAAAAAAGTAAAGACAATTGTTTGCCGATTAAGCCATCTTTTTTGGTAAAAACAATTTTTGTTGGAGTGGCAGGGAAAAGTGACCGAGGCCTCGGCAGAGGTAGCGCAATTGGATGTGTACCTCGCCAGGGAGCTTTGGGATGGAATGGCATGCACTAGCCGGCACGTGTACACAAGATACATTGTGCATGGCTATCATCACTTGGTATGTTCGACTCAAGGATTTCACCAAGTTGACGATCAATGTCGTTGCCGGTTCTGCTCGCAGATATGCGCTAAATACCACGCAGCGAGCTGCCAGAAGCATCGGCGGTCTTTGCACTTTTTCGCCGGGTGGGACGGTCGCTGAAGTGTTTAAAGTGTATAAAAGGAATGAATTGTATTGAAATTATGTACCATCTTGAAATGCAATGTTATTGCGAAATAAACCATATATATACCTTTTGGTAAAAAAAAACTAAAATAACTAGTACACACACGCGCAATGTATGCACGGGGATCGGAAGGAGAAGAAACATCGCTCTGTGATACTCTACGAGGTGTGTTCAAAAAGTATCGCTACTTTTGAATTTTCGCGGGTTACGTATATTCGAATTTCGATTTTTTGTGGCGTTATGTTGGTACTCATGTCTCTCACTTATGCCGACAAGCTCGGCCATTTTGAATGTTCACTTAATTGTTGACAGCTGCTTTGCTTGCACGTGTTTTGGATCGTCTTCGATTTTTACCTATTCAAAAAAATGGATCAAAGAACCTGTATCAAATTTTGTGTGAAAAACGAAATTAAGTGCGCGGATGCATTCCGAATGTTGACTGTGGCATACGGAGAAGCTACCTTGGACTGAAGCAACGTTTATCGGTGGTACAAAATGTTCTCAGAAGGCCGAGAAGATGTGAACGACGAAGAGCGTGCCGGACGCCCGAGCACTTCAACAACAGACGAAAAAATTAATGAAGTGGAGAAAATGGTATTGGCCAATCGTCGAATCACCGTTAGAGAAGTTGCTGAGGACCTAAACATATCGATTGGCTCGTGCCATTCGATTTTTATCAATGATTTGGGCATGAGACGGGTCGCCGCGAAATTCGTACCAAAATTGCTCAATTGCGACCAAAAACAGCATCGCATGAACATTGCTAATGAGATGTTGGACTCTGTCCGCGACGACCCAAATTTGCTCCAGAGGGTCATAACTGGTGACGAATCGTGGGTTTATGGTTATGACGTGGAAACCAAAGCTCAATCATCTCAATGGAAGCTGCCGCACGAACCAAGACCGAAAAAAGCGCGCCAAGTTCGGTCGAATGTGAAAGTTTTGCTGACAGTTTTCTTCGATTGCAGGGGCGTGGTGCATCATGAGTTCTTGCCACAGGGTAGAACGGTCAATAAGGAATATTACCTGCAAGTTATGCGCAATTTGCGCGAAGCAATCCGCCAGAAACGCCCGGATTTGTGGAAGAACAAAAATTGGCTTTTGCACCACGATAACGCCCCTGCTCACACATCGTTGCTTGTGCGCGAGTTTTTGGCCAAAAACAACACACTAATGATGCCGCAGCCACCGTATTCCCCAAATCTGGCCCCCTGTGACTTTTTCTTGTTCCCTAAACTGAAGAGGCCCATGAAAGGACGACGTTACGCTACGCTTGACGAGATAAAGACGGCATCGAAGGAGGAGCTGAACAAGATAAAAAAAAAAATGGTTTTTTGAAGTGCTTCGAAGATTGGAAAAACCGTTGGCACAAGTGTATAATATCTCATGGGGATTACTTTGAAGGGGACAAAATAGATATTCATGAATAAATGAATAATTTTTGAAAAAACACAAAAGTCGCGATACTTTTTGAACACACCTCGTAAGTGTGACTTTCGACCACTTACCGTGCTAAAGACGAGTGTTGATTTATTGGGTCGCAAAGGCGAACAAGACGTGACGCTATGGGGTACTACTGCCTGTGACATTCATATTATCATAGCTTTCAGTGTCCATATTTTGACTCATATCGTACTTCCCAAGCTATTGTCTTCTTATCATTAGCACATTGTAATAATCCTATTGTACCTGCTAGCGGGTTGCGGACCGGCAGTGGAAATAATCAGAGTCAGGCTTAAGTCACCTATTACAATGCCACTTCAACAATTTGTGTTGGAGTGGCAGGGAAAAGTGACCGAGGCCTCGGCTGAGGTAGCGCAGTTAGATGTGTACCTCACCAGGGAGCTTTGGGAAGGAATGGCATGCACTAGCCGGCACGTGTACACAAGGTACATTGTACATGGCTATCATCACTTGGTGTGTTCGACTCAAGGATTTCACCAAGTTGGCGATCAATGTCGTTGCCGGTTCTGCTCGCAGGTATGCGCTAAATACCACGCAGCGAGCTGCCCGTCGCATCGGCGGTCTTTGCACTTTCTTGCCCGGTGGGACGGTCGCTAAAGTGTTAAAATTGTATATAATGATGATTGTATTGTATTTATGTACCATCTTGAAATGCAAAATTATTGCGAAATAAACAATATGTATGTAATAATCTTATTACTAGTATTTTGAGCTAGTATACACCTAGATATTATGCCATGTGCATAGTAAGTGTCTTGATATCTAGCATCACATTTCCGGCGATACACATTTAGGTTTGCAGAGATGAGGAGAGGGATTCTGCCATGCTTGCTTCCTGTTCTTGTTTTTCTTCTCTTCTTGTTCTTGTTGTGATTTATTATTATTATTATTATTATTATTATTATTATTATTATTATTATTATTATTATTATTATTATTATTATTATTATTATTTCATTATTATTCGACAAACACAATCACACATATGAATCGTCGGCAGCTTATGTATATATAGCTTTGAGTTTTGTTTTCGTCGCCGTCGGCGTCTTTTAAGCTTTCGGTTTTTGTCGCTAGCGTTCCTCTCGTGTATATATACATATACACGCTGGAGAAGGTGAGTCGCAATCGCTTGCTTCCGTTTGTCTCTTGCAATCGCGTGAGGTGGCTTTATCGGCAGCCGTTCTATTTCCTGTATTATTACATTGTGACGCCCCGACGATGGGGGCGACACCACGATGGTCTAGCCATTGTCGTTGCTTTGCTGTGATTGTTGGTGTTGTTGTTGTTGCTGCTGCCAGCACTGCCGCCGTTACTTTTATCTCTACTGTTGTTGTTATATTGTTTTCGTGCTCTTGTTGCTGTTTTCATCTTTGTTGTTGTGGTTATTGTTGCTGTTGCGGTTGATCTTCCTTGTAAGAGAGACCCAAACAAAATTCTCTAGTCCGCTGCTGTTCGGAAGTCGCCATTTTGCGAGGCTGCCATTGCATTGGTGCGTCGACAACTACATATTTTCTTCCGTCAGTAACACTAACAGCATCAATAACAAAATGCTTTGTAGTGTGCTTTGCTATAGGTTCATCTTTTATAGGCCCACACGTCATTTTGTGCCTTACAGCCTTGGACGGGCTAGCAGCCATCGCTAGGCGACTTCTTGGTTTCAATTTTCGAATCATGCTTGATCATAACTGCATTTTTTTGTTTTTTATCCAAGGCGCATAGTATAACGATACGATTCATGACTACCCACGTGGATAACCATAACCACTAAATATCGCCAAACTGCCTCGACTGATATGGCTGCTAGTTTAACTCAATACACACGCAATAACTAAAATAATATCTCAATACGTGCGCACACACATGCATAGCCTTAACGTTAACGTATTGTTCCACGTTAAAAGTGTTCTCAGATACGCTTACGATCTCGACCTATAGGTGTTACTAGCAACTGGCGAGAATACATTGGATTTATATAATTTTTTTGGAGATTATTTTGTGTATTTTGGTAATGATAGTGATTACGGTGATCATGACGGAGATTTTTTATTATTAGTATTATTGTTGTTACTTGAATTTATTGCTGCCTCCCTCTCCTTATAATATATATATATATATATAATAGTGGTCCGTCGTCGGCAGACATCAAAAGCTTGCTTAATGCTGCTGTTGCTGGCACCGTGGGCGAGCTAGCGAATAGATCTAAGTGCGAAAGCCGCAAGGGCGTGCGAAGACAACAGCAGCATACACAACGACTAGTTGGCATCACTTCCTGCCAGCGCGTCCAATACAATCCGTGTCTCTTATTCAACCCGCCTGTTCCCCCCGCCATAATTGCGTCTGTGGCTAAGAACGCGCAACCATTTTTATATTTCAATGCACGCTCGATTGGTGAAGATGGTCAACACAAATGCTTAGCTGATATGCCACCTCGAACAATAATATTGATATGGTGTTTAGAACTGAATTCTGACTAGGTCTATTTGGTAAACATGTAACTGATAGATAACTGTCGTGCGATGATAGGTAGGCGCCCGAGGGGATTGTATATTAATTGAACACGCGATAAAAGTTTGTGAATTGTTACATATTATTATGCGATAAACGACGGCACCCTTGTTGAGCGCTAGAAACGCATGAAAATTGTATGTTTCTCATTGGCTACATTTGTGGTAAAACTATTCGAATTTTAATTTCTGGGGATTTTAACCTTCCGAAAATACTGAAAAATATTGCCACAAGTCATAGAGTCTACCTTTGTCAACGCCAATTGTTGTATTACCAACGTCTCATATCAACAATTAGACGAGGTTTCTCGCCCTCGACTGTACAGCCTTGGCACCTAGGACTATTAGCCATGCAGCTCAGTTCCAGTGATGGAATAGGTAACTTGGTCACCACTGTCGGTAATTTTGAGAATCGATTTGCTAGTCAATCGCATAACAATAAAATGTTGATGACAATATGGGTACAATTATTAATTTCGTTTTTAAGACCCTTTTCTTATTGAAGGATGATGATCAAGTGTATTTCAGTCTCCAATTCCATCCGACCATAATGCCATTTTGTTTTCTATTTTAGTTGATGCTGAATATTCTACAATAGACGAAGAAGTAATAATTTCTGGAAGAGGTACTATGAACTTATCAGCTATTCGATTCACGTGTATAAATTGCTTCTAATTTCTGCTACCGTTGAATCGACCGTTGAAGCTATTACCCAATAGCTTTGTATCGCATATATCGTTCTTCAAGTGAAAAACTGCAAGTGGACCATATTTTCAATTTTTTTCGATTCGGAAAGGAAAGCCCACGACAGCCTAAGTCGTCAATATTACACAAGATTGAACCAATATAAATACAATAGGCTGGCCGTTAATCGTGTACATTTGCAGGTATTTGATAGAGCAAACCATACGAAGCCCGTTTAAAAACGTGCCGGAAGTGGCGATGTGGTCTAGGGGGTCAGTGCGCTAGTCATGGTTATTATGTAGTATTTGTTTAAAAAAGGCCCATAAGTGCATGTTGCATGCGGAGGCTATTCCAATTTCAAATAGCATTCAGGATTTCGGGGCTATGGGGACACTGGAGCTGGATTTTAGCACTCATATCACCCAAGTCATCCAATCAACTAATCTTGTATGTAGTATTATTAGATTTCATTGTTCTATATTAAATTGTTACAATTTTTACATGGGAACCTATAATAGTTGTGTTATTTCTAAATGCCCGTAATTGTAACGAACCATTTTTTGGAACTACAGACTACAGCGGTTGTCGTATGCACAATTTTATTTTAATTTCATCAAACGTATCTAAATATCTTTACATTTCCTCTAAATAGTTTAACATTCTCAAATAGTCTTAGAAACAGTAACACAATATCGTTAACACAAATTGCCGAAACAGGTCGATTAATTAAAATAGTTTCTCAGCGGATGGCCAGGAAACTGAGAACTGAAAACGCTAACTGCAGAAATGTTTGTGGAGTACAAATGTAAACTGACTGTTAGTTGCATGACCCTTTATAACGGCTTGTGAAATGTAGATATAACAAATATTGCCCCACAAAATAAAGGTGCATTTGAATTAAATGGGTTTGAAAAATACACACGCATACGCTGTGTGTAGACAGAATACGGATAAACACAGATACGGGCAACGAATGTACGTGCGACAATGAACGCTGCTACCATAAAGCAGTAGTTGGATTTTTTCTGTCCCTCGCTTCAACCCTCTCTTTGTTTCTGTCACTAGAATATTATCTTTCGTTCTGTGTTATCATTTGTAATAGTTCATATTGCTGTAACTCGTGTTGTTGTCGTTGTCGACGACGTAGTTGTAGAAGTTGTTGTTGTTGTTGTTGCTTCTGTTGCTGTTGTTGTTGCTTGTTGCGCGCCCACCAAGCACGACCCGTTGCGTTGTTCCTGGTCACGATGCTACTGGTATAGCTAGAACTGGTACCACCGAATTGCCGAGACTCTATCAAAGTCTAAGAATCCTGCAGTTGCCGTAAGAGTAATTGTTGTCGTAGCGCAACTCATTGTTTTAGTTGTTTCGCCTTGTGTCGCCAGTGTTAGTACTATTGTTACTAACATCATTACTATGCCAACTTGGTCTGTCCTCTCAATCAGAACACTATGATTGTGCTTGTTCTTGACAATGAACGAATTGGAATGTAAACAAGTCGTCGTCGTCGGACAAGTGGAGGTTGACTCACTCATCACTGAAGTTATCGTCATCCATCGAGAGTGGCAAGGCAGTGGTCGGTCGGTCGGTCTGCCTATGATGGGATTGCGTATCGTCACAATTTGATTGCTAGACAGCTCTAACCGTCGTCGTTTCTCGGCAAAAAGAATTCATAATCTCTTACGCTCGTGTCAGCGGTATCACTAGTAGCAACAGTTGTGATAACAAATCAACGTTAGACACAACAACAACAAGGACGACGACGACGACAATGTCAGACAAAACAACAGCAGCAACAACGACAACCACCAACAACAACATATATTCATTAACAACTCAATCATAACAGCGATCGCTCGGCCTATGACGTCGCCAGCCCCATCCAAGCTGATGTGTTGTTGTTGTTGTAGTAGCCGTTATCGTTATTGTTGTCATTGTTGTTGTTGTTGTTGTTGTTGTTGTAATAATAGTAGGAGCAGTAACCAGAGTAGCAGCAGTAGTTAGTAGCTTATAGTAATCGTGCTTCCAGAAGCAATGGACACAGACAGACAGACGAATGTTACATAGCAAACGATGTGCTGCTATTGTCGGCGAATTCCTCTTTCGTTAAGAACTACACAGTTAGTGGCTCTTGTCGTCGGAGGAGGTTTTGTCTCCCTACATAGTCATGTTCGGGAATCTTCCGGACGTTGTTGTGTTTTTGTGTTGTCGTCGTCGTCGTCGTCGTCGTTGTAGGCAACACAACACAGTCGTTATTTTGTGGTTGGGCGGCATCCGACCATTCTCATTCGATCGGTCATCTCTAGTCATTCTCGGCGCAATTCAGTTGGTCGTGGCAGAAGCAGCGTGTTGTCAATTTGTTCATACGGGTTACGCGACTGCGGCAACCGTCAACATTTAACGGCACTTTAACGGCAACTTCACATATACCGTGCCGATAACCAACATAAAATGACCGCCTTCAATTGACTCGTTATGCTGTGCCACCGCTGCTGCTGCCGCTGCCGCCACGGTCGATTAGACTGAGCAATTGAGGTTGTTGGGAGTTGCGTCATACGTATTGCTGGATGGGTGTATTTGTTTGTGTGTGTGTGACTCGCATATGCGTTGCGTCATTGAGCGATTGTGTCGCGTAAACATTGCCGATTCATTAACTGGCTGGTTGACCTACCTGACTCCCTCACCACGAACTCCTTGACCATCGTTGATCATGCGGGACATGTTGCTTGCTTGCCTCTCTCGAATCGAATCGTAGTGTAGGTGTTCTCGTTGCTGGTATTGTTGCTATGGCATGGAATCATATTTTGCAAGTGACCTACTGTCACTATCTCTACTCTTCCATAGAAGACGTTGACACGTTTAGAGAATAGCAATACTACTAATAGTACTACTAGATAGCAATAAATCTATAGCCATAGTATTATCATTTATTATAATTTTAAGGTTTTACAATGTGAGATATAAACGATTAAGCTCATAATGCTCTGCTCGTTTCCTCAATTCATGATGCCTATGATAGAAGCCACGTTTCCCCCACAGACGGCTAAAGATATCATCTGTCTCAAAAAACATAGCCTCCCGTCGATCGCCTGTAATGCATTCTATATGATTTCCAATATCCCTCAGAATTTTCGCTGTACCTGTGCTGGTGCGACCGAGTGAGTGTCTCCAATGCAAGGAGTACAAATTGGTACCTCCTTGACAGCTCGAGAAACTTCCCTCGTTTTTCAGGGTCCGCGCGTTCTGCAACCCATCCAGATTCAACTGCGCTGTGGCGTAAATACGACAAGGCCGCTGTGCATGAAACCGTTACATCCCATACAAAGCTTTTTCCGTGTGACCACAGCGGGATGGTGACCCCGTCAGGTCGCAGCTCACTGCTGCCATCAAGACTTTTCGGCTCGAATGTGGATGGTATATCTGTCCATCTAAGAGCTCTTCTTACTGTAGCGTTGATTTTTGCGTGCCTTGCAAGTCTGCCGGGTCCTTCTAGACAGCTTAGCGGGTGCAGACCGTCAGAGTGAAGCGATTGCCCGCATGGCAGACATGAGAAAGGCCGGCAGACGGGGGCGCCTATCCTAAGGGCTGAGACAATGCGGAAGGAGCTGGAGTCCAGCATGGTGCCAATGGCAGGAGAGCAGCGCTTGGAGTTAGCCGCCGCTGAAGGGATGTTAAGCCTCTAAAAACGGCACGTTCTTTTATTGATGCAAGGTCATCCATGATAGCCCTTGATGATTTCTTACTTTGACAAGCGTCGGGAAAACGTTCACGTGTTCTTTCAGTGGGCCGGGATCAAGTTGGCTCCTCATCGCATCTGCCAACATGGTAGCTTTCTTTAACCCTTTAATTTTGGGGTTACAGAGAAAAAAGTTTTCTTTTGCACTATTGTTGCATCTTCATTAACAAGTGGTTCCGCTAGAGAGCCACACTGATTTAATGATGCAGCATAGCGCACTGCAGCGAGGTTGGTAGTCCTTTTAATACCAAGGCCTCCGAAGGCTATTGGAAGGCTCGCTCTTTTCCATAACTTTTTTCTAAACTAATGTACCTGACCCAGAACAATTCTCGTAGTCTCCTCGTAAGCAGCAAGGTCTTCGGTATTTGTGGAGGGCGGGGATGCTCGCAGCATACAGTTAAATATTGGTATACCAAGACTGCGCCGCCACAGACAAAAAGCCGCTTGTGGGCGCATAATTGTCAAACGTGGGCGGAAATTTACAAGGGCTTCTCGTTTTTCGTCCTGGGATTCCTTCACACATGACGGGAGCACCCAGAACATCTAGGTTACTCTGTGTCATGCAAACTATTCCGGAAAGTGTTTGCATGATCGTTTGAAAAGCTTTTTTTTGCTCTTGTGGATTGCCTCCTATGGCTGTGACCTCACACTTAGACGCGTTGAGCGTCAGCCCTCCCGTTTTTTCGAACTGTAGTTCGGTTTGCAGATCCTCCGCCACGACTTTCACGGGACCACCCAGGATTGCATCATTTAGGCACCAGACGCTAAAGGGGCTCTGTAGACTTGACACCAGATCAGAAATGCCAAGACAAAACAGCGCTGGCCCTAGTGTTTTTTTGTGTGTGTTTGATACGGGTTCTGGACTCTATGGTTACATCTGTCTCTCTCTGTAGCCCTGCCACACCATTGGTAGGAGTATCGGAGCCTTTCTTTGTACTTTGTCCAACATTTTATCTCTTTTTATTATATTAAACGCGTTTTAAAGGTCTAGTTTAACCAGCACTCTTGTCGGGCCCTCTGCCTGCAAAAAGGCAGGCGTGGCATGCACGGTGGCTTCTGCTCCTCCTCTTATGGCAACCCCAACTTGATGAGGAGAGACCGCTGTCACAATGGTATTTTTATTCACGGCCATGGCAATCTTTGAAGCCATACTTTGAAAACCAGTCCGCACGCAATGGGTCTAATTGAGCTATCCATTTTTCTAAGGGCGATTAAGCTTGCGCCATAGAAAAGGTAGACAAAATGACATTAAGGTAAATTAAAAGAAAGGGACCAAAGTTTGATGAATCTGACTCTGACATACCCCACAACTGTAATAATAATAATACAAATAAAAGAATAATAATAGTATTATTATTTCCTAGTCTAATCATAATAGTCATATTATCAAAGCCAGCCGGTAAATGTATCGAACTCCCTATAAGCACATCAGTTCCTCCAGGCCTCTTCTCTTTGGAAGTGCATAATAATAATAATAATGCTTACGTTTAAACGTTGCAGAACGTCGTTGCGAACTACCCCGACGCTGAAGGCACGCCATTGGTTGTCGGTGGCATGACCGGCGTTCGAAACCATGGCAATACGTGCTATCTCAATGCGATCGTGCAGTGTCTGTCGAATACGGACGCGTTTGCCGAGTACCTTGTGCTCAATCGCTACCAACTCGATCTGCTCTATGCACGCAAGAACAACCGGCGAAAGTACGGCACCCGTGGCGAGGTAACCGAGCAGCTGGCACTACTCATCAAGAGCCTCTGGAGCAGCACAATGTACCCCGAGATTAGCGCCAGGTAAGTGAAAACACCTTGAGGAGTGAGTAGTCTGTGTGTGTGTATATCTTGTTCTACAGCCATCTATGGTATCAGCTGGAGCATCAACAGGAGGCCGTTGTGGTAGGCTGAGGTTCAGCCTGAACGGCATTCGCTTAAGTTGACACATTCTTCTGCAGAAGGATAGCGTGTGCATACAGTCTAGGTTAGCGTAATAGGGAGTTTAGCATCTGATCCACCTATATTATTGTCTGCTACTTGTTCTAGGTTGAAGGGCATTGTCGGAAAATACGGCGCTCAGTACTCGGGGTCGGAACAGCATGACGCACAGGAGTTCCTTATCTGGCTATTGGACAAAGTACACGAAGACCTCAACCGAGCCAGCAAAACCAAGTACAAAAAAACCGACAGCAAGGTACGTTTAAGACGTTGTCTCTATTTTGTTCAATCTACATCACATCGGTAATATACGGTTAGAGTTATTATTCTTAGAGTGTCCCTACGTTGGCAGTATCATGAAATATATGCATGCTTAGTAACGATATTGTATTGATAACACGAATTCTAATAGCTATGCTTGTGACCATTCATCTCAACATCGGGTAATTCTTGTTGCTAACCGGGTAATAGCGAATATGATTCTTATCCTCAGAGTTAACCTACGGTAAATGATTCTACGTAAGCTCATCTGTAAACGCTAGGGATGTTTGGGATATTGGGGCTGAGACGTTTGTGAAGCCAACAGCTCGACTCAAATCGTCACGATACATCATTGACTTTTTGTTTTACAGTATTTCCCTAGCACAACACTAGCCGATAGTCTTATAAAAAAATGCGGGCATTCGTATTATGTTACCCTACGTTGCTGTGGTGGGTGATTATGGAGCATGTTGTGTTGAAGCTTTTTTTTTAGAAGGCGAGGTATTAGTCAAGACGATGTTACGACACTCGTAACGTTCTGATCATGTCAAATGACAATGTTTTTTGAGCATTGGCCAATGGGGTCGCTGCTACGTGGAAAACACAACTTTTTGCCCGTGCTTCTATTTTTAAATTCAAGGCAAATTTACAATCAGAGCAGATCCGATGCCACCATGAACGGACGACGGGGAAATCAAACGATGTAATCAGATAGCATGCGTTGCTTCCGTGTCAGATCGTGGGCATATATTGCCTTCAGCGTTTATTTATAATAATAATAATGCCGATCATAATAATTTATTAATGCCGATCATTATTGCGCTGAAACTGCCGACAGTAAGAGAGGCATCGACTTGTTTGACCGCTATTATTAAGTTATCCACGCGTCGGCATTGTTCTATTGTTGTGAAAATTCTGATCCTTGCTGTCGTCTTTTCCGGGTCTGCTGGTGTATCATTTTGATGATGGTAGTTATTAGTGTTATTACGACTTATGCCACATGCTATACAGATCACCCGATAATATTCATATTAGCCTGTTTTGACTCTCGGCTATATTGGGCCCATTACTCACGCAGCTACGTTGTGTCTCACATGGTTGCTTTAGTAAAAATGCGGTACCTGCCTCTGGATCGGAGCGTTGCAATAGCTTAGCACCTGGCACAGCTGTTTTTTCCCTGTCAAACCGAGCGTCTGGAAGGAAAGCGGGTTGAAAATTAGATTTTTTTAATAATATGCGTTACGTGTACTAACGACTGTTAATACGACTTACGAGAATGTATCACTACAGTACACTAACAGTAACAACAACATGAATTATTCCCTTCACCATTAGAAATAAGATGGCTAATAAAATTATTGTCGGAAGAAAGGAAAACCAAGTCGAACACAGACAGCGCGAGAAAGTTGAAGTCACCTGTTGTCACACCACCAACACATACGTGTTGGCTATATGTAACGGAATTTCAAGGTAGGCGGCAACAAGCCGACTGTTTATATCAATAAATCGGAATGTCGAATTGTCTAGATGTCGCCGTCGGCGTCCGACGGCGTTGTTAGACCGACAGACCGAAGGGCGTTTTGTCTTCGGCCAATCCACGCCCTTCGATCGGGTATCGGTGAGCATCGCGTTTTTTGCTCGAAAGCGTCGGAAGGATCATGGCCTTCAGTTGGACAGCCATGCGGAATCAGGTCATCAAGAGTCCGGTCGGCGTGAGAAGGGATTAAAAGGTCCGCGACAAACAACGAAAAATCGGCAGCTGTAGTAGCAGCAGCAGCAGCAGAAGAAGAAGAGCAGCTCCACCGTGGCTTTCAGATTTGCTCCGCAACAAATGCGAACCGCGTCGAGCCAACCTACTGGTCGGCCTGCTGATCGGGGCGCGACGCTGATAAGCTCGTCTCTGAGAGACCGTATCTTCTTAGTTCTATTAAGTCTCGCCGCGTCTCCAAGGACGGCAGAGGTACGGCGGCTGCGGCAACAATGCCGTCTATCTCTTACACCTTACATCGTCAGTTGGTTGTCGATGTGTCGTGTATCTAGAATATTTACGTCGGCGTTCAGAGCTGTCATTGTCGTTGCTGTTTTATTGCTGCTGCTGCTGCTACAAGTGTAGTTGTTATTGTTGTTGCTATTTTTGTTGTTGTTACTGTCGTTGCCGTGTGCGGGGCCATGTAACACTGAACATGGCCCTCAACATCATCAACAGCAACAACAACGAGCCGGAAAAAGTCAGCTTATTGTTTTGCTGGCACAGATGGTGGACAAAGACCGTGGCGTGCAAGATCGCACATTCGCGTTCGGCGCGTAAGATGCACCACACAGACGCACTCCCTCTCGCCCCCTTTCTCTCTGTGATCATATTGCCTTACGACAGGGATTACAGTAGTTCTGATTGTTCGACTGCCTGGCCGTCCATCCGTCCGCCCTCCGCTGTCCGAGTCTCCTCGTTATAGTCCCGACGTTCATGATGCTAGCAGGCTGGTTGCGTTAGCTATTTATTCAACTAGCGGCAATGCTCCCTCATCCTGCTCTGCTGTGCTGTGCTGGTGGTGGTGGTGGTCGAGTGTCACTGTTGTAGGTGAGCCTGATGAAAAGGCTGATACGGGCTGGCCGACTACTACATACTGTTCGTCGGAGGCCAATTGAGAGCATTCGTCGCCCACCATCATTCATCCATTCGTCATTCTTTCGCTCGTTAGTATTCCTCGCTTGAACAGCGATTGAAGGCATTTTATATGTCCGCTATATTCCCTCTTTCGTCTCCCCTCTGTCTTTCCTCGATATATATATAATATATATATATATATATATATATATATATATATATATATATAGTTCTCTCTTTCTCACTCCCTATCTCGTTATGACACGTGTTGCGACAACAATGCCGAGGCATGAATAGACTTGAAATCGATTGCTAGACTATGCACAAACGCAGGCACACGATAATATATTACATATTTGTATATGCGTGCAAGTATGCATTTACATATTTACATACATATGCCTAAATATAAATATTGTATATATACACAAAACTCTTAGATACTCTGTTTTAGAGAAGTCAGAGCTTTGTATAACTTTTGTTCCACATATTACCTTTCTATGCAGCCAACCACACACCAGAACCAAACAAAAAACCAACCGCATAACCGCATTTAATAGTGGTTCCGCGAAATGATGCAATGTACCTTTTTAAACAGACCATGAGTCAGATTGGATACACGCTCTTATTTGCTTAGTACAGAGGTACATTATCATGTGTGTAAGTCGAAGATGAAGTTTGGTAACTGCTTTGACCGCACAAATGATTAAGACAATTCTAGATGGTGTATTAAAAATGGCGGTGAATCATTAATCAAGATATTTTACCATAATGCCACGCGGTTATGGCTAAGATTAGGTAGCTCAAGGAGTGTCTAACTTTTGAGACCGCCGGCGACTGCAACTGTCACCAATAATGACCGCAAATGCAATGTTGCACACTATCAAGATACAATAATTCCTAAAATTGAATAATAAACTAATTAAATACTACCCAGAAGTATTTAATTAAAGTATCACCTGAGCCTTGTTCTGCACCATATTAATTGAGACGCACATGAGTTTGGCATATAGTTCATCAATAAAAAGCCGTTCACTATTTGTGCAGCGCCACATTTGTTGCTTAGAGGAAAAAACTAAAAGAATGAACACGTTCCTTGACGGGACGCAGCGGAGGGATTATTGGTAACACTGGCACTAGGAGTCCTAGGAGTTCGATCCTGGCGGGATACACATCATTTGGGGGCGATGTTTCTTAAGATTTGCAGATTAGGCGTAAACTTATAGTAAATAAATAATTTGAATAGAAGTGGATACTGTTTGAAGTTGGGAACGTGGGAGCACCAAGAAGTTTCCACCATAGGATTTGTTCCGTGCAGGCAGTTAACTAACTAGTTATTTGGTAATTAATAAACAGAAATAAATTATGTGGTGTAGTTACCCTGCCATCTCTGCTAGAAACATGTAGTAGCTTTTATCAATCCCCAGTGTGATGCAAAAGTCTATTAAAAGCCACAAGCTTTAAACGTCAAGTAACGGAGTGGTGGACAGTTGATTCGAAATTCGTGGAGTTCCCAACTATGGTATAGTATGTTTGATTATTTGAATCCGATAGGCAAGCATTTACGATATGCGATACATTTGGCCTAAAGTGAAATTATACTCTTCATGCTGACCAATCACGCATCGGTACAGTACTTCGAACATTTTTTGTCGCAGATTGTTGTAATTCGAGCGAGTTAAAAAGGCGAGTTGGCCACCGAGCGTGTTCAGGGTCAGGTTGCAGTACCTTCACTTAATCTAGTTAACGTACGTTTTACCCGTATTTATCTCTGCTTCAGTGGTTGACATCTGAGTTTAACTCGACACTAAGGGATATCTATTTTTTTTTTTTGGCAAAGAGCTGTTGAGGGATGGTTTGGAGAACGTGTTGCGGTGAATAGGGTGACGCTGCCACACTCGCACTGACTTGCTTGACGGCCAGAACTATTGGGAATGACATAGCGATGTTTTTTGAACAACCCTGATGGTTCGATGCCAGTGGCTCTCGGTGGTACGGCCGCACACCGCCAGCAGACTCGACACGTAGGTAGAGAGTAAGCTGTATGTACCGAAGAGGGCATAACAATCTACAGAGGGTGACCTCATGTCATCGGCGTTGCTGTGCGCTCGTCTTAGTGGCGGTGTGTCAAATGTAGCGTTCTATCCAACCTTGAAATCGAGAGGCGTATTCGTAGCAGTCATAATGAGAATTGTCCTTCTATGTGGCTATTTCTCTATCTTTGTTCATCTGTCCGGTCTGTCTGGTTATCTCACACTTTTTCTCTCTTCACTTTTCTGTGTCCATCTGTCTGTCAGTCTGTCTATCTATCTGTGGGTGTTCGATTATGCATGGCCGTGTATCTGCCTATATCCTTCTACCTGTTTGTTAACGTCATATATATATATACATACATAGTCACATACCTATATATATATATATATATATATATATACATACATACATAATCACTTACATATATACACCGACACGCTCACAGATATCTACCAACTCGCCTCGTTTGTTGCCGACATCGGCGACTATGACGGATGAGAGAGAGAGAGAGAGATGAGCGTGATGGGGAGGGCATCACGAAGCGCGAGCCCAGTCAACGACTGTCGACCATGTCGACCATCCACCCATCCAGACGCGTGCCGTTGCGTAGCCGATCGCGTGGAGGATGCATTCGCGTGCGCCTCGCCACCGGGAGAGACACATAGGTGCACGGGGTCGAACCCCACCGTTGCACATTTGTTTTTTTGGGGGTTTGTTCCCCCTTCCCTTCGACGTTAAACGTTAGTTAAGGGTCAGCCTAAAAAAGTTTAAAGTTTGTTGGTTAAGTAGCAGACTAACACTAAAAATAGGCGACTTGCTCGTCACTCGCCGTTAGCCTGATGGGTCATCGATTCGCGTCACCATCTGCATCATCGCATGGAACCGAATCGACCCGTACCTCAGCACGCGGCGGCTTAGAAACAAAAACTATATATATATATATATATATATATATATATATATAGAAAGAGGGTGGGACATGACTGCCTTGGTGGTAGAAGTCGTAGTAGTAGTTGGTTGTGTGGTGGTTGCATGAAATTTATCTAGGCGAATTGTATAAACTTCGATTCACTGACGCGAAAACGAGACTCAAGTGTTATGATATAAGCTTTGCTCGTGCGCGAGTTGATAACTAACGTTTTTTTTTTGTATAAACAAGCAAAACCACATTCATCTACGCTTACATACAACGGCTGGAGCGTATTTGTAGAGGGCGTCCTAAACATTCCGCAACCGATCATTTGCTAGCAGGTATCTAAGCGATTCGTATTTATTTAATATTATAGAGAGCAACGACCGATAGACATACGGCGAGAGAGAGAGATCCTTGAGTTATGTTATCTTTAGCCATGGAATCGAATACGTATAAATAATTGTATTCAAATACATGATCTAACGGAAAACTGGAAAACACCATTTATTTAGCATTTTGAAATGGTGGATAGTCCTTTAAGTGGAGCATCTGATGGGCATGATGTAACTCCTAACACACTAGTGTTGTTCCCCGTACAACTTTCTTACGGATTAACAAACGTAACTAGCAGTTAAAATCACCAAAAAAAAACCAAATACGACACTATATGTATTTATACGACACTCGTGTATATATATATATATAGCTGGCACATATTTGTACTGTTTTATGGGTGCCTATTGAGGTGCCTATAACTAAGATAAACGAACCCTTATGAAATGACAATAGGTTACATCCTATAAGGCATTGTGACGCCCATTTACTGATTCACCAGATTTGTTAATGCATAACACGCGCACCACCAGGTCTAGAGCGTTAGAACAAGGTTTTTGGTAGAAAGTGCGCGTGAGTTTCTAATATCCTTTATGAATATCGCTTAGAGATTTGCGCAGGCTCGTCTCGCATATGTTTCGATATTATTCTGCACGATTTGCAGTGCTTGGTCTTTAGTGCCATGTTCACGTAAAAATAGCTGACCGAGTAATCAGCGTGAACTTGTGTCTGCCGGAAATGGCACATATCAACCATATTGTCTATCGTGTACGCCGAGCTGCTTAAAAGTATAAACTGTTTTAGTTTGTCAGCTTGACAATACTGACGGGAAAAACACGGCAGCGACCGGAAGCTGAATATGTGTTATGAGCTCCAAGAAGCCATATATGTGGTTTGACAAAATGTCTTCATGTACTGCCGGAGAATACGTTGAGTGACACGTGCGGACGAAAGATCGGAACGGAAGACTATGACGGTACGCAGAGCGAAGCCTTTCCACACCTAGTAAGGCTGAGATGCATACGTTTAGCCTACCGGTTAGCCAACCTCCTTTTCTTCGAACTATATTTTTTTTATATTAAAAGATACAAAAACATGATATATGTAATGCTGCTATCTATAAGCAACTATTAAAGTACCTCTATTGGATATATATATATATATATATATATATATATAAATTATACGTCAGAACAACATCTTGTAAGTGGACCTTATGCAAAGTAGGCTAAAGCGTTTGCACTAGTGCAAACGCTTTGGCCGCTTTTGTGTAAAGGCTCATTTACAGGAAGTCGCTCTGGCATTTGAACGCATTTATTTGGTCTTTATTTAGACGTCTAAAACGAGCTTGTGCAAGCTTGCAAGATGAAGAAAGCTGGCAGCATGATCAATACGAGTGTTCGCTAAGAGCGCAGAGATTGCTAGTCTCCGTTTGGGCACACGCAGAGTGTTGCCGTTTGTTACCAGTAGTCAGGTAAGGTTGAGAGGGGAGATGTCTGCATATGTGATTGCGTGCTGCGTCTTCTCGTGCCTGTCCCACTTGGTATGGCTTGACTACAGAGGGGAGAGAGAGAGAGATAAAGAGGCCCACTTGGTATGGCTTGGTACAGAGAGAGAGAGAGAGAGAGGGTGGGGGAGAGGCAGGGGCACGCTTTGACCGGCTAGCTAGTTTGCTAGTGGTGGTGTTGGTGGCCGTGACCGGCACCAGCGGCCGGCACCTGCGTTCTGAACGACAATGATGACTCAAGGACGCACGAATGTTTACGGCGGCGGTGGCGCCGGCTCCTGCCGCTGTGTCTGTTATTTGCTGTAGATACGGCCGCTTCTACTGTTGTTGTTGTTGCTGTTGATGATTTCGCTATTGTTGTTGTTGATGTCGAGATTGTTGTGACTGTTGTTGTTGTCGCTACTGCGTGGGTAGTGCATGGCTAGCAGGGGCGCGAGAAACAGAGCGCTTAGTACCTCAGGCGCAATCTAGGCTGTCACTCGCTTTCTTACTTACTCAGTGTCACTCAGTCATTGACGACCGTAGTGACGTCGACAAGGTCTCCCATACGCGAGACACGTGTACGCTGCTGCTGCTGCTGCTGCTGCCGTGCTCCCCCCTTCCTCCGATGGAGTCCAACTACGCTAGTCAGCGACGAACTGCCCAAACTGCAGACCAGCAAGAGACGAGACTATGGACGGCTCTTTAATCAGTCTATCTCTACTTCTCAATCCGTTCTTATATACAAATGCACACCCATACTTGTATTTATGTATATACATATATATATATATATATATATATATATATATGCACACCGTCTCGCGACACAATTAGTCATGCTTAGATTTGAAATGTCTTGTCTTCATTGTTGCGCCCTGCAGTCATCGTTTGTATTGTCGGTGCCGCGGTGAGGATGGTTATATTTCTATTGTCTACTTATTGATTTAAATTAAGTTCAGCCGTCCAACATTTTAAAATAAACGTGTTGCGAAGGGATAGAATTGGCGACTTATGAAATCGTTTAATTATCCCCTATTTTCTTACGTATTTAGTTTCGTCGACGGCATGCTGTTAATGCTGTTATCGTTGTCGCGTTTACGTTCACAAGTCGCATGCCATATGCTCGATATACGAATTGAAATACGGCGTTGAAATATCGTCGTTTCGAAGTCATGAACTGAGCAATTTAACTTAGGGTAGGGAACATGGGTGTTTGGTTTGCAGTTCGGACTCTGTGTGCATATCGTATGGTGTGATTATGTCTGAGGACAGCAGTGCTCGGGTGGCAGAACAAATATCAGCCCCTGCTAATTTCATCTCCGCTTGACGTATCCTATTTTCATATCCATTTAAGTGACGTATCTTGTCGATTGTGCTGAGTACAGTCGAGTCGGCAACACCTTGAAGAGTCCTAAGATCTATTTTAGCTACATTCTTATTAATTATTTCGGTCAGCGTCACTTCTTGATCTTTTTGACGAGGTATGGCAAACGTTAGCGACGGAAGCATCATGAGATCGCTCTAGCTCTTGAAGTCAAGACTTGAGTTGAATTTGCTCTATGCTGTTTTGTATGCTGCGGCGCAGCATTATCTTGCTCCGCGGGGTATGACTCTGGCGAGCCTTAAATTTTTGCGGGCACGTGTCGGAACAGAACCCGTAAAAATGAATTCGTATCAAGTTGAAGGTCAGGGTCTGAGGTGGGAGATATACAGATACCCGGACTATTACCGATAGGTAGACTTCGAGGAGGAATCGGGGCGTGGAGGCGTGTGATGTGGGCTTTCAGTCGTTTAGAAATTCTTACACATCGACCAAACTGCGTGTGATCGTTCTGTAAAGTATTATTATTATTATTGGTGACCACGATGATTTGTTTCCTCTACAGCCGGTTCACAGCGGACGAGAGTTTTCTAGGTAATGGGACTCACTATTGGTGCTCCTGTGTATGTTAGTGCTATTGAATGGCGTTGCTCGAAGTGTATCGGTCACTCGGTCAGTTAACTATGCAGGCATGTCGCAGTTCGCGTCTGTGTGTATGTATGAATGTATGCACGTATATGTGCATGCACAGAGTAGGCATTGTTTGGTTTCGTTTGTGTGTCATTTTCCGACCCATCCGTTCATTGGCCTTTGGTTGGTTAGCTGGCTGGCTGATTCTTCTGCATTCGTGTTCATTTGTGGCGGCGGCGGCGACATGCGTGGGATCCGCGATCCTGATTGAGTGATTCCTAGCCAACCAGCGGCCCTTACGCACTTGTCCTTGACTTCGTCACGACTGGACACAAGTCACGGTGAAGGCGACGAGTGACAACAACAGCAGCAACAACAGCAAAAACAACAACAACAACAGCAACAACAACAACGGCAACAACAACAACGGCAACAACAACAACAACAACAACAACAACAACAACAACAACGGCAACAACAACAGCAGCAGCAGCAGCAGCAACAATACCAATGGCCTCTCGCCTTCATTGTGGCGTATATGATAGCAAGGACGACAATGCCGCCGATATTGCTGGCTGGCCTCGACACTCGTTCGCCTGACGAAGACGCCACGCCGTCGCCTCCGCCTTCTCATTGTCTTCATCGGCGTACCTCATGCTCTGACAATGCTTCGACGCGACGATCCCATCAGCCAGCTTACAACCCTTGTCGTTTTGATTATTCGGGCGTCGCTGTGCGTTTTGTTGTTGTTGTTGTTGTTGTTGTGGTTGTAGATACGCACGGCCTATGGCCGTCTCCGCATCTTCCGCGGTCTATTCCTGCTTATATGGCTGTTGAAGTATAGCATCTGTTAGCTAATTGTATTATATAAACGTAGGTACATATATGTATTATTGACCTTAAGGCCAATCAATTTGCACACATATGCATATTGTCAGTCATTGTCAGTGTGGACGAATTTCGTGTGGCGACGTATTGGAGGTCGTTGAGAGACGAGTATATTTTAAGTGGCAGTCAGTATTCATCATGGTACGGCATGTTTGCTGCACAGATTGAGCGACTGCATGCCATGCGACGCTGTCGGCGGCGGCGTTTCGGCGTATTTCCACTTTAACTGCATACACGATCTAATCAGCGCTCGTGACACATAAACTGAGTATGTGAGATATTGGTAACAGTGAACGACTCGACCATATATATATATATATATAATTGTGTTTTGTTTGTTAATACCAACCTGCAAATACGAATATTTTTCCAATATATATATGTATATATATACGAAGCTTTCCGATCGCTGGTCCACCATTTCATTTTCTAGGATATTTTTGGGCTTGCACGAGAGAGGATATGAACTCACCGTTTTTACGTACGTCAGTCGTTTGTTTGTGTGCGCGTGTGTATGTTTCTGTATATATTTCTACGGCGTTCTTCCTGCGCGGCGCCTTTTAACGTAGCCATCAACGGCTGCACGACATGGGAACAGCATAATGTCCACCAACCAATACGACGTGTATTGAAGTGCAGGAGTCAGCGTTGGTATCATGTCTGTTGTCATTGTTTTCTTCCATCGTGTATTTGTTGTCGGTATTAAGGTGTGCTTTAAGTCCATACATAGGACGAAGTCCACGCCTAATACGATACATAAATATAGGCGGCGAGGAACAGGTTACTGTTGCCGCTCTTGTTGTTGTTGTTGTTGCTCGACTGCTGCTAGAGCACCGAATTCGTGACTCAGACATTTGGCGCGTTGGCGCACACTGTCGTTGTCTGTTTGCTCGCAGCAACCGTGACAGAGATTACTTTCGCCTTAGAACAATAAGCCACAGGCCACCTTTTAGCAGGCCACCCTTTAGAGAAAAATGATTTGCTCAGTACGATGACACGGACAGCTGGACAGACGGACGGCTGAACGAACAGTCTGCCTGCCTGCCTGCGTGCCGGCCGGCCGGCCGGTCGGTGACCGGGCGGTGAGATTATGTCGTTATCCGTGTCGTTTATGTACGTTCGTACGCTCATGGCATGCTATCGCCGTAACATGAGGCGGCCTGGCGGGAGGTCAAACTGGAAGAGGATCGTGGCCTACCAGTCCAGCCCAGTCCAGTCCAGATGTGGGCTAGAAGCACGGGCGTGCCTGCTTGTAACCCGTCACTATTGCTGTTCGTGTTTATTACACCAGCAACAATAAAGACTGCTACTGTTGTTATTGTTGCTGATGGTGCTCTCTCCTGTTGCTGCTGCTGCTATTGTTGTCGCTGTTAACTGTTGTTGTTTTGGCTGTTGTTTCCGCCATCTATGAGACCCACTGCCACTCTAATAGCTTGTATGTTGTTGTTTTTGCTGCCGTTGTTGTTGTTGTTGTTGTTATTGTTGTTATTGTTAGACGCATGTTAGACTATTCTTATTAGTGTGTGTTACTTTGGCGCTTGTATTTGTTAGTATGATACACCTCGCCGATTCCGTAGTTTTTACTGCTGCTGTTGTTGTTGCTGCTGCTGCTGCGGCAGGTTTTGCTCCTATCTATGATTGTCGTGATTGTTATCGTCGTTTCTATTTATGTGCCCGTCTTCGAGTCTTGTTACTGCTGTTGTTGTTTTAGTGTTGTTGATGAAATTACATCGCATTTGTCATTTTTGGGCTGTTGCTTCCGTCATATATGAAACACAGCGCAAACTCAGCGAATGCTGTAACAGTAAAGCATGACCATCTGTAACAAAATACGAGCGACGCTTATTTACGAGCATGGGTATTTGATCTGTGGTATTTTCCATTGATTGGTCTTTTCGAAACGAATTCCCAAATGCATCCATGGAGAGAAACGGCGGGGTGTTAAGCGATAACCAGTAATAGAATATGATACTGAGAGGAAAATATCAACAGATTACCACTAGAGGAAAGATTACTACATTACTCCATTTAGTATATTAGCCCAACGATCGTTTAATAGTGATATGGGTCACAGACGCATCTCTTGGCTTTTCTCGAAATGGCCACTGATATTTTAAGGCCTGTTAAGAGCCAATAAGCGGCTCGTTGCGTTCTACCCGTATTGAAGTATGAATTTTAGAGGATAAAATGGTAAGTTGTTTTTTTGTCGGTACTCGTTTTTCGAAGTCGCATAAGGCTTACTGCCGAACAAAGAATAAGAATAGACGTTTGGTACCGCTCATTGATCATCAGAAAATCTTGTAGCCACGCTCTGCTGGCACCGGCGGCAACGGAATTTCCACATGCACAGGCTGCCCAAAGAAATAATATATATATATATATATATATATATATATATATATATAATGCAAGCGAAATTAACCTAACACCTTTGTATTCACTGAAATTTCGTATTCCGTGTTCACCCGTTCTGTAAGATCGGATGTTAACATAAAAGGTGATATATATATACATTTATTTATATCAACAGAAACCTGTCGTTATTTATGCCTTGCGAGCTATTGTCGCAGCCTACAAGTCGACAACAACCACGCCCGTCTATTTACGATGACATGTGTCACTCGCCGAGGGTCGTATGCCGCTATGAATTGTAACCCATGCTTACGAATATATATATATATATATATATATATATACATATATATGGTTTAGCTACAGTTTTTTACCTTTTGTTTATGCTTGACACAGCATTTCTTCTTGCATAAATAACTTCCTTTTGAGGATTGAACCGTACTTTGAGGTAATCCATTTATCGGAGGACATGATTGAAATTGCGTGTGGCCGTATGTAGACGAATCAAGTTGTCAGGTAATTTCGCACTGCTTTGTCGTTTATGCTAAGTGAAGTTTTTCTCCCTTCTTGATGTTAGGGGCGGGGAAATCTGAGTGTTGTTCATAAATTTTAAAAATTTAAATTTAAAATTTAAATTAATCAAATATAGTTCATGTGAAGTGCCAATGTTTTGCTCTAGATTGTGTGTCGTTGTCTACCGATTTATAGATCTGGGATACGCAAGGGATCTGATTTACGGATTATTTATCAAATAAAGAATACCTATAAAAAGTTAGGTTATATATATATATATATATATATATATATATATACGTAGTGTATATATAAGAAGGATGGGAATTAGTTTTAACATTAAATGATAATTTTCCTCACGGGTGAGTCAGTTGTATGTCTTGGTGACTTAAAAGGGCAAAACGACATAACGATCTCTTTTTGAGCTATGCATTTAGGCTCGTGTCTCACTTGAGGTCGTGGGTATGCGATTGAAACTAACTTACAAAACTCGTCATTGGAGAGAAAACATTGTCGTCAAATATATAGTCTAATTTATATATATATATATATATATAGACAGAGCGAGAGATATTATGATACCTTATATTTTGCGCTAATTTGTAACAACTGATTGTAATATATACTGTGTTGTTGTCTGGATGGTTGGCCGTTCCTGCTTTGGACCGATTCTGATGCTGCTGCTGCCGCTGCTGGCACCGCCGTCGTCGCTGGCTAATGTTCGTCATGTCATCTCGTCGTGTGGTGTCGTGCTGTGGCCAAAAGCAGGCTCAAAGCATACTGGGTAAGCCGGACGAGGTGTTGGCAGCGCGGGCGTTGGCCAGCCATGCGCGGTGCAATTCGTCGTTCGTGCAGGAACTGTTCCAGGGCCAGACGAAGCTGACGCTCACCTGTCCGCTGTGTCGGCGCGAGTGCAAGACGTTCGACCCCTACGTCTGTCTCTCGCTGCCGATTCCTCTCAAGCGAAAACGACTTGTTCCCGTCCATCTCGTCGGACTCACTGGCGACAATCGACAGGTCAGCGTCCTCGAATCGATCCAACTCCTCCATACTTTGAACACCACGATTTCCACGCTAGGCCGCCATGCCATAACCAGCAACGCTACTTGGCCTCGCTGATCGACTTCTGATAGTCAGACGAAAGCTTACCGCTATCGCAAATGAGTGGTCGAGCAACATGTTGTGCAAGTGAATCTAAAACTAATACTTTAAGGTCTTATACTAGCTTGATCGTATTCGTATTATGCTTACTAACTGACTGGACAATTGTCTGCCGCAGTAATGCCTTCCACAGTGCTGATAACTATATAAATTGGTTTATTCAATTACAATTTCGGTATATACATAAGTGGCCACATGTGCACGCGGACACATTCTATACACATGTATATTCAGACATGGCTTTGTTAGCTCGAGCCTGTACTGAGAAATCGTTGTCTGGACAATCTGAGCCTATATACACAGCACACACACATATATATATATATATATATATATATATATATATATATATAAAGTTATTATGTTGTGCGTAACAAACATGCAGGTGGAATTTGTGGTGGAGCTCTTTGATGACTCAACAATTCGAGATCTTCGCGAGCGCGTCTCGGACAAATGCCGAATTCCTGCCCGCCACTTGTTATTCATGCAATTGCTACCGGACGACGCGGAGGGCGGCGGATTCGGTTCGCTATACGCCGACAGCGACTCGATCGCCTCACTGCACGATGATCTTCAGTCGAGAGGCAACAGTCGTTTCGTAACGTGCCTGGAAACGCCAAAGCCGAAGAAAACCAGCGAACATGGCGAGCACATCATGATTATTTGGTGGGTCCCCGAAACACTGTATATGTGGTACAATCGATTTCGCGAAAGACGTCAAGAGACTAAAGATGACTCCTGTTGTTCGGGAAGACCTTCGACGTCAGTAACAGAACAAAACGTTAAAAAAGTTTGTGATATTCTACTCAACAGTCCAAATTACTATCAGAAGCATAGCTGACGAATGATAGATATCTTATCAGTCAGATGTAACACTCCTCACCCATATTTAATGCGTCAGAAGACTGGCAGTGAAGTCCGTTTTAGAAATATTAAATTTCCAACAAATGAACGGCCGTCTTGAAATGTCAGAATTTAACTTTCAGGCGGTAGCAGAAAAGCCTTGCGTGGTGCTTTCAAGGAGAGACCCGATCGAATAAATTCAGACAGAGCAGATCCGATACCAAGCTTCTCTTGATTGTTATTTTTTTACTACAATATTCGATCTACAATCACGAGAAACGTTTTGGAAGATTAAATAAATCTTGTTTTTTAATCAGTTTGTATCAGAACTTTTTAATCCGCTCTTGCATACTTGCATATAACCGTATGGTTGACGCGGCGTTCGACTTTAATTAGGACTTGCGTGGATTTGATCCCGACACCGTATGTAGAGGGAAGATGGAGAGGACTGGGCTACGTAGAACAGAAGCCTTGGAAAAACGGGTAGGCGTTTGCCCAGCCTACCCGTTATACGTCGTGTCGGGATTGAACCTACGAGGTATAATATCAGATTCGCAAAATGTCTCCACCGCGCCGTCCCGCCGCGTATATATATATTTTTTTATTTCCTGTAAGTACCTCCGTTGCGGTAGTGCTGGTCATTGCTTAGCACCCTTCTTATTTTCTCATCTGTTTATCTACTGGCTTGCCTTGCAGGCACAACCGTACCCGGTCTGGTGGACCTTTCGGCCCTCCGTATGTCGTGCAAGTACGACGGGACATTTCCTTCGATGACCTACGTTCACTTATGCTCGCGACAATGTCGAACCTCTTCAAGTTTACCGAAAGCGACCAACCCGATGCTGGTACAGATCTCAGCCAGCAGCGTCTTATCGACGAATCAGCCTCAGCGCACCTCAATGCGCCGCCGAGGGATGCTGGCACCCAGAGACATTTGCGTGACGTCGACCCCGACGGGAATACCCGTATAGAGCGGCGAAAGGATGACTCGTTAATTCTACTTGACGACATCATCAGAGACAGGCTAGGACGAAAGTCGGCGATACCGATGACAGTGACCCCGGCCGCAATAACAACGACATCGTTACCAGCCTCGATGCACTTAGCAACCACGACGTTAAATGGATCGGTGGCAGCAACAACAACAAAAACGGCAACGGCCAGTCGATGTGATGGGTTACCAACACATTTGGGTGGACCGTCATTGTCTTTTTCTATTCTTTGCGCCGATATGCTGCCTGAAAGGAACGAGATTCGCGCCAGTGACGATCTCCCACTCTACACTGATCCTGTCGAACATATCACAGCCGTAAGCAAGGTAATTTGCTACTGAGCGGTTGTACGCGCGAGGCGGTGTAGGCGGCTTAGTCGAACGCAGATGTTTGAAAACTGGCGGTGGCCAATGCGGGTGCTTTTGATAAACGTCCAAAGCGTCTGTATCGAAACGTGCGAAAGCTATACAAATTTGCTATTTTAAGTTTCCAAGATTTTCGGACCCACTTTAGGCTTGCTATGTTACTCATTTGTTCCCTTCGATATTTTCGTCTGTGCTCTATTCGTTAAAGCAGTAGCTAATGTTACGTTAGATACGCCAGGCTTCATGTGATCATAACGCTAACGTGAGTGAGTGCTCAATTTGGTTGTTCAGGTGCAATACCCCTCTGTTGCAAAGCATCTACGTCTCGTGATCGAGTGGCACGATGAGCGTGTTTGCGAAAGAATACATGAAGGGACTGAGCCACTTCGAGACGAAAGCCTTCGCGCTCTCGACGAGTCCGACGGAGAAGCCACTGTACCTGTAGACCTTAATGATTGTCTTAATGCCTATTTTAGCGAAGAACTGGTAAGTTTCTTGAGCAAGTACAATGATCTAGCGATCCTAGCAATGCATATATATATATATATATATATATATATATAAGAAAGAGACGACTATTTACGTTTTAGCTGGAATCAACTTGGCTATTTTAGCATTTAACCAAAGTCAGAGCAGGAGAAACAGGAAGAGACTGGAAAACAACTTAGCATAGTGAGCAAAAAGCTCAGCAAACGTTTATGCTTTTAGTTCAGACTTGAAAAACAAATATATTTGTGTTTATTAGAGGCACACTACAGTACACTGTTCGACCTGTAGAGGGCATACGAAGAATGTAACTTATCAGTTGATCCGTTTGCAGCTGGAAGCTGAGGAAGCGTGGCTGTGCCCGACATGCGATCGGCGTCAACAGGTGTTATCCAAGCTCGACTTGTGGACGACGCCGGACATTCTTCTCATCCATCTGAAGCGCTTCAAGCAGGTCAACCACGAGCGCTCCAAGATCACGTCACTGGTTGATTTTCCACTGACGTCTCTCGATCTGTCTCGCTTTACCGCGCAGCGCGGCGAAAGTCCCGACCTGCTACTGAGGGAGCGCGACCTCGCCAAGGAGACGTTTTTCACGTGGTCGCCATGGAAAAGCGCTCCTCACCGTTCGCCGCTGCGCAATGCTGATCCTCGCAATTCAAACAATCTCGTCTACGACCTGTATGCCGTCTGCAATCACCACGGCACAATGCAAACGGGGCACTACACAGGTAGGCAGCCCGTTAGTCGCGCCGCGATGACGTCGTCGCGGCGCTGCTATTTTTGGCTCAATGTTTAGTCATCGCGGCTGAGTCGGGTTCGTTACTGAGGGATTCAATTTCTAACGATTGTAATACACATATTGCCTTTAGCAGCAGGTTCAATTAACGGTTTAAGTCACGCGGGTGTTTTATGTTTTTCACCAATTAGGCATGCTCTGATACGCCAGCCTGCCACGGTAGCAAAGCCAGGCAAACTGAACCCTGCATTTTTTGCTTTGTCCCAATACGGCAAAAACATTTTCATCACCCTTTTTATCTCTGAAGCACATTATTTCTGCATGATCTTGAATCTAGTTGCAGCGAATGTCTACACGTTTTGAAGAAATTACAAAGGCATGAAGCGCAAGTTATGTTGCTAACAGCATCTTAATCTCTCTTTCCCTCTCTTTCTCTTTTGTGTTTGTACGGCGATTTGCTTGTCGACGTCGTTGTCGGCCCTTCCGCTTTTCGGCAACCGCTGCGGATGTTCGTTGGCCTATTACGTGCCACTACACGTTCTGCTGTTACGGTTTCACCACTCAGCTTTCTGCAAGAATCCCGTGAACGGGTTGTGGTATCACTATGACGACGCCACGGTCTCGACGGTGACGGACGAGTCACACCTGGTCACACGTGACGCGTACATTCTTTTCTATCAGCGGAACACGCTCAACGTATCGCAGTCGTGTTCTTCGTCCAGCTCCGGATATAGCTCGGGTTAGTAAGATGGTTTGTTAGAGAACTTTGTTCGTTAGTTATAATAGATAACTGACTGGTCTACTCGAGTATATCGACGTCCTCATTGCACGCACTGGCTTATTACAGCAGGTGTCGCCATACTGTCGTTGCACATGGCAGCGGCGGCCCCCACTGTGTCGAATTTACAAACCATGCTAGGCGTGTCACTCTGACAACGAGAAGCGATCGAGCTAAGACGCTTCACTGCGCAATGCCTGCACAATGTGTCTGACACCAGCGGAGGCAGCGTTTTTTTTGCGGAGGCTGCTTTTAAACCTAGAGAGCGAAATTGCCGCCTCTGTTGTTCTAATTGGTTACGCATTAAGATCACTAAGCTGGAAAACCAAGTCCATGAAAAACTGCAGCGAGGTGAATTATTGAGGATTAGTTTTAAGTTCAAGCTTTCACCGGCCTAATTTGTGCTTTGCTGATCACTCGTCCACGTCTGAGACTGTATACCATAGTGTGGCCTTCCTTGGAACGCAAAGGTAGGGGTCACAGATGGATTCACCTATCAAGTGTGATGGTGACGGAACGCGGGGACATGTTATGCTGCGCTGCTCAAAGCGCAGATTGGGTAATGATCAAATATGGCCCCGACTATTTCGCCCGTTAGAAGTCGTATTTACGCTGAAAGCATCATAACTATGGAATCTAGTAGAATTGAGGGATTGACATCCAAGTCATTTTGGGGCAAGGATTCCCGATCTGAGAGGAAATTGTATCTCACATATGATATATATATATATATGGAGAGAGCTAGAATGATATAGGAAATTCTTTGTGCTGAGATTTAAGATATTCATAACATCGACAAACATGTGAACGAACTCATATCGACTGCTTTGTATTTTTGGGTTTAATTTCAGGTTCTAATGAAAGTGCCGGTCGACATTGGTCTGTGCATCGGGAGCAGTTCTTCTATTCAAGTGCACCCAGCACGAGTTTCGACAGCCTCTTTAACGGTAGATTTTTAACAATACGTACATATAGTAAGCTCTACATAGTATGAAAATAACTTGACCAAGTACTTCGTTTTTCAGCAAGCTACCTTTGATTCTACTTTTAAGCTGTTGGGCATACAATCATTGCTGCATTACAGGATTGTGTACCCACGCAGCTGTCTAAATATAAATTATTTCTCGGTTTCCAAATGCGCAGGCGATCGCCAAGCTCAAACTCCGCAACCTCGTCGCAAGTGGCGCAATACGAAGCGATACGCGACGTTGGGTCCGGCGGAACGGCGCGGGACCCGAGAGTTGACGGAAGTAAAAAATCACAAGGGTAGGCAACGTGAGGGTCGAGAGCATCGGCCTGGAGATACCGTACTAAAGGACGCTCCTTCTATTAGTGAGGGTTCAATGCCGGCCACCGGAGCGTCGGATTCTACTGCTGCAGCAGCAGCAGTGGCCTCATGTGGTGTAGTGAGAGAGAGCTCGAGTTCCACTAACATCAACGAGCTGTACGCAGAAGTCGAAAAGCATGTATTGGGACCCGCTACCTACTGCACGGTGACGTCCGTCTAGCCGAGCCTCTACAAGGCCGGGCAGACGAAGACGGCTCTTTTCAGCTTTGAAGATCACCCCAGGCTAGCCGGGGTGGGTCCGCCAGCGGCGGCGTTCCCTGGCCCACGAAGAAGCGATCCTAGGAGAGGGCCACTCGTCGTTAACCTCTAGCGGCGTTATTACTCTGCTCGTCTGTGTAGCGCCAACTCGAATGGTCGACAAGAGGAGATTTCTTCGTCACAGCTGCTTCCTGGTCGGAAGCAGCGGTGCCGGGCGTGTTGGTTCCATGTGACAGGAAGATGACGCAACTGTCCCGCGACGACGAACAGATTGAAAACCCTATGTGTTATGACAAGCGGATTCGTCTGCATGGAATGGCCTTGCTAGATGCTAGCGGACACCCGTTTCTATTGCTGCGATAATCGTTATGTTTGTTGTTGTGTCGAGAGAAGCCTCTTCTTGCCAGAGACGATATGCGCGACGCGCTTGTCTGGACAATAGCAAGCTTCTGCTTGCTTAATGTCTTGTCTAATTGACAGTTACGGGGCGAGTTAGCTAGTTTAATTGTATATTGTGTCGTAGGACTATTGATTGTTGGAACTGATTGTTTTAGCGAAAAGTGACTTTTCGCTGCCTTGTCGAACTGGTTGTAGTTGGAAAAAGTACTCGCAGATGGCGGCGCATCCAGCGAGAGCGGCTACGCAATGCGCATGGTGTTACTCCATCGCCGCATTGCTGGCTAGATACTGATTGTTCTTACTACGTGCGTATATATACACACATAAGACATTAGAGCATATTGTAATGCATATTGGCAATGAAGTACGAAGTTGTTACAAGTTAAAGTATGAGCATATTGGTAATTAAGTATGCAGTTGTTGTTAAATATACTCATGTTAGCTGGAGCGCGGACACTTGTTGGTAGGCTGTCTTAGGGGGAGTCTATACTCGATGGGGAATTAATACCATGTAGCATATTTGTCGTCGCTAAGACAATTGTTGTTCTGATTGCAACGGCAATCATTTTCTACTTTTAAGTCCTATGTTAATTTATATGTCTTTGTATCGGCCAAAAGAAAAATCTGAGCGTGTTACGAATGGGCTAGCTTTAGTGAGCTTAGCGCGAAACGGTTGCTGCCAGCTATGACGAGCTGGGGTCATCTGTGTATAATATTGTGGAAATTGACAAACTGTCGATGGGCAGTGATTCTAGTTAGCTAAACGATATTCGGCTTAGACCAAATGTTTCGAAAGTGTGTAAGTAAGTACTAGTCTTCATTGTTGGGTATACTCAAGACAACTGTTTGTTATTTACGTGTTTTGGTGCAATCCTTGCGCATCTACTTGATTGATGTGCTTAGCCTTAATTAATGACACGCATATATGCCTCCGGCCGATTTTCACATGCATTACAAGTTAGTTATTTATGTATATGCACGTCAATTTATACAGCGTTCCGTTTTTTCGTTGAATTATTTTCAAATAATTTTTGACCTCGTTGTACTTGGTTTATATAACAACCAACTGGAGAACGTTCGAACGTTCGTTTGTGCTTAATTTGCTTTCTTTCTTTTATACAAGTTTACCTCAATTACAGCTTTATTTGAGTCTTTGTTGTTATTAAATGCGCTAAATCACTGAGTTTTCAGCGCGTTTTCATGCTCAAACAGGTGTATGTTTGGCGAAGCCTTCCGTGTGCACATTTGAAGGCAATAACACAGCAAAGAGTAATAAATGAGGTATTAATAATGTAGTAATAACAATAAGGTTGCGGGAGGTTGGGGGAGAGATGGGAGCCAGTTGATCACGACCGTTTAAAAGTCTAATCATCCGGCAGATCATGTGCTCGTAGCTCGGCGAGTTCACTATTGGGCAGATTTTTTCACCAGCGCGATTATTGCGGCCAGGTTATCTATATCCTCACCGCGGCGCAACACTTCATGAAATGGTGTGTGACATAAGGCTGATGATTTTGTTCAAGAAGCGATTCGGTATCGCTAAACGAATTCGTTGCGGTCGACATGTGCGATCGAAAGAGGTACAACTTGTCCGAGGCTCTCTTGTTTTCTGCACAGCGGTTACAGGGATGGGTTGGCTCTGATGTAGCACTTTGTGTTTAGAACAGAAATTGAAATCTAGGTTGATTAAAGACGAGCACGAACAATGTTACGAACCTGTGAGCGTCCCTTATATGATTTTGCTTTCTCTCTCCCCTTACGTCCCGCGGTCAATCCTCTCTAGCTTTCTTTCTGTCTCTCTTTCTCTCTTTTTTCTTCTTGGATTGCACAATGTGACGCAGTTTGCGTTTGGAAGTTAAGCGGGCACTCCACGTTCGTCATGTGCTACAGTGCGTTTGCTTGGAGTGCCGCGCGTCTATGCTCGTGCGGATGGGTAGGTCTATTTGTATAAATGTATGTATGTAAGCGTCTGTGGGCGCCTGTGTATGCAACTGCGCTGCTCAACATGGTTTTGACCAAAAATGCTCGTTGTTAGTAATAACGACGGGGTGATGTTTGTACGAGTAGGATGGAAGGCGTCGACTCGAGGCGCGGAGAAATGTTCCCAAGCAAAGTATAGCTGTCAAACCTTGAAAAAGGCAACTAACGCCTAATTGTAAAGAGTGTGCGCGCGCGCGAGCGAGTATATCTGTACGTATGTCTGAATGTATGTATGCGTTAAGTTTTTTCACTTGTTAGTGAATTAAAGCCAGATACAAATAGAGAAAAAACAGCTTGGTCGCGACGGCAATAGGCAGGAAAAGAGAGGAGATACTGTCAGGTCAATCACGACGGTTCAGTGTTAGGGCTCGGTGAGCCGTTCACAAAGCATTGTTAGTTCGTGTTACGAGCATCAGCCTCACTTGCGGTAACCCGTGTTGACCGAAACGACAGAAATATTTACAAGAAAACCAATAGAGAACAGAAAAAAGGTGGTTATTAAATGATCACAATAGCAAGGCAGTAGTAACAACAAGAAAAAGAAGGCAGTGCTGACAGTGTCCAAAAGTATTGGTAAAAATAAAATTGTGAATATAGCTGAGATAATAAACATGTGCATTTATTTTTATAACTTAATATTATTTAAATGGCGCCCTTTGGCGTGTTGTTAGTGCAATGTAAGTTTACTCTATAAAGTATTTTATGGCCACTATAGATGCGCTTTTCAAAATTAGTTTTCATATCGCTGTTGCTTCCACAACAACTAATAAGATACAGTGACACAATCGAATCTATCAATTATAAAATCTGATTTAAAAACTGTGATTGTGGAAACAGGCCACGTTAATTTGTTTATTAGTGCTACTAATATTGAGTATAGGTGTAAGTGCACTGCTGAGAATACGATTTATTATCGATGATTTGAACGGTACTTTTATAAATAAATTAATATTAATTTGGTCGTCATATACATGTTCCATCATCGGTAACATGCAAATGTTTTCATTTCGATCAGTTCAACGTACTTTTGCAGGCATTTTGCTGGGATAGCTTTGTAGCTGCTCCCGGTTTAGAGAAAGTGACACGCCAGTAGACTGCAATCTGGTTTTAAATTATAGTGCATTTAGTAGGGCTTCGGTGTCCCTTTATGCTCATATTACGTAGGACACATGACATATTCCCACACGTAGGCGCGGGGAACCAAATTAGCAGGATCCTAGTGTAGTATATTTTTGTGGGCTATTGCTTTTAACGTTTGATAAATTAACATATCTGTACCAGAGTCAACCCGCTAGGATTTACAGCTCCCATTGGTTTAAGATTAATAATTGGGCATGATGTACATTACGAACCACGAATATAGTGTAACTTTCGTTGCAATCTCACAATCGGTTCGTACAAAAAATAAAAAAAGTGTGAAAAAACAGTGTTGCAAAATATTAGCAACAATAATATTCTAACAACACAGCTTTTGTTTGTAAAGGATAGTCGATAGTACAGCTGATATCCAACCAAATGTCAGGAATATTGTCTAGCTAAAAATCGTTCTACAGCTGCAAAATAATCTACAGCTCTGTCGTTGTTCCGAACTAAGACGAAGCTTATGTTTAAACCATGGGTCGTACAAAGAATCTCACGGATAACGAAAATACAATAATTAAAGCATATGCTGAGCTCGGTTATACAGTAACTGCTATAGCAACCAGATTAGGACGGGATAAGAGCACCATCAGCGGGTTCTCACACCCCCTTGACTATTCGAGATCGGCGAAAGATCATACAGTGTTAAGTTACCGAGTGTTAAATTCTGACAAAAACGTGCGATACGCGAAAACAAAGCGTATGCCGCGACTGCAACGGAAGCACATTGTCGCACGGCGTGAATTTTCGCATAGATATTAAACTTGGGATAACGAGTGGAAAAACATCGTTTTCTCGGATAAAAAATAAATATAATATTCTTGGCCCTGACGGCTGTCAGAACTATTGGCATGACTTACGAAAGTAACCTAAATGGTTCTCGAAACGTGTGACCGGTGGTGGTTCTGTGAAATATTGGGGCGCGTTTGGATATAATGGGAAGTCTGATCTAGTCGCGATGTGGGCCGAAACGATTCCGACAAGTACCAGCGTATCGTCGGTTTCCAGTTTTCCCGCGTTTCATACCTCGGCTAGCAGTATAGCCTTTTTTGAGAAACTAGGAGTGCCATTTTTTGACTGGCCGGCATTGAGTCTAGACCTGAATCCCATCGAAAATCTTTGGAGACATTTGATGAAGCAGATTTAGGCAAATTGTCGACAATATGATAATTTGTCGGACCTCAAAGAAGCTGTCAAGCAAACATGGACTGATATTCCACTTTCGTACTTACAACAGCTCATTAACTCCATGAAAGACCGAGTTTACGATTTGAATCAGAAGAAGGGACGAAAACCCCGTTCCTAGAACAGAATATGTAGTATCATTTAAGTCACACAGCCCTGCTAAGAATCGAATACTCCGTAAGGCGTTATTGTTGATAATATTTTGCAACACTCTTTTTCACACTTTTTTTTATTTTTTGTATGAATCAATTGTGAGATTGCAACGAAACTAACACCATACTCGTGGTTCGTCATGTACATCATGCCCTTACAATTTAATAATATAAAAAGCCATTCAAATTAATAAAGCCGAAATTATCATTAAAAACACGAGTTGCTATTTTTTGCAACGCACTTTATATACGAAGGTGGATCGAAGGGTTTTGATACAAATTTATAAAAAAAAATATTTAATCTTCCAAAGGGTTTTTGTTCTTTTAGAAATTCTCGCCCGCTCTAACGAACTTGTGCCACCTACTTTTCTACCCTTTAAATATATTTTTACAAGCGTCTCTTTAGAATCGAGTTGTGTTTCTCCTGCGAATTTGTCTTTATCTCCTCTATTATCTCGAAACGTTGTTTCTTCATTTTTCTATCCGTAGGGAAAGAACAAGTCGCAAGGAGCCAGATTCGGCAAATAGGTAGGTGGCGGAAATACAGAAATACATTTTCTCATTAAAGAATATAAAAGCAGTAACGTTATAATTAATATGTTACGCCGGTGCGTTGTCGTGGTGGAGAATCCAAGAGTGAGAAAGTTGTTTGCCCAGGCTTCAGGCAACTTGCGCCGGATGGTTTTGCGCACACCTTTCAAAAGCTCGCGGTAGTATTCCTTTTGATCGAAGAATCAGATGGCACCAATTCGTGAAAATGGTTTCCTTGTGGTCGGAAAAAACTGTCGAACAAAATTTGGTGTTGGATATTCTCTGTCTGATTCTCTCCTTAGAAACACCACAGAGAGGATTGGGCTTTGGTCTTGATGTCGTAACCATATAGTCCATATACTAATCTTCTGTAATCACTCTCTGAAGCAATGCAGATTCTTCTGATCTCACCAAAGTGTTTAATTATTCCACAATACAAACCAAATATTACTAACTACTTAATTATTACTTGAAGCGGTGGTTTCTTTCTTCTACTACTTCTTATGTGAACCAAATAATAGATAACGCGAGACACGTGTCTGCTGCATTATTTGATATTGAGGGTTCATGTCGCCAACTCAATCAGGAGTGGGCTTAGTAAAAAGGCTGGGCATCAATCCATTGTCATCTTCCCCCGATGTATCATCATGGAAAAAGTGGCTTATGATTCCAGACAGCGATTGTCAGGATTAAGTACGAAAGAGTATCACGGATGGAAAACTATGGTCGTCATTGCGCTACATTTCAGTGGCCAATAAAATCCCTACACTCGAATTTTGTTGCTTTGTAAATCTAATTATGTAAAAATGTTTAAGACAAACAATTTTTAAAACACTACTTCTGGAATTTCTGCAGACCTTCAAAATAATCGTTGCGAAATGAAATGGTTTCTGAAAAATGTCCAGAATAATAAAAATATAAAAGAAGCCCAACAGGGCATAGTGAAAGTCGCTGACCGGGCCTTTAGGACTGCTCCAAATGGTTAGTACTAGCGCTAGATTCGTGAGTCGTTGTTTATTGTGCACATATTTATGCTCTTGTGTGTGTAGCAACGATTTTCTTGTCTGACCAGCAGAAGAGTAGGCTGCTGCTTTTAAATAAACATAGAAGACAATCGGCATCATGACGACAAATATGTAAACCAGTAACCGTATTTTATTAGTTTGATTAGACTTGAAAGATCGACCATTTTTATTCGATACTAAACATAAAAGCACTATCCCAAAGCGGCCATGTAGCCGTTAAAACGTGAGAATACTTCTATGGATCGATAGTGTAAATTAAACAAGCAAAACCACCAAAAACCAAGAACCGTTTACAAAAGCAACACAGTAGAATTCAAGAACCTTTTACGAAAACAGCACGGTTAGGTTCTATATCAGCCACATGAGTTCTACGCTAGCTATGACATAGCATAGAAACAGGTAGGTAGAAATATGTTTTTTTTTGTGGAGGAGGGTTAAATACAGTTACGCACTACTGCTACGAGAAGGAGTTTCCATCTCGAGCTGTGTGGGACTCGACCCCAGCGGATGGATGTTACACCGCTGAGACCCATCCCCACTAAACGCACCTCCCCCTTAAACTTCACTCTCTGATGGCCCAGATCTCCATAGAACAGTGCTATGGGCCATCAGGAGAAGTGGCGAGTGCCCTATCGGATCAATTGGCCGGGGTCACTCACGGGTTCCCCCACCCGTCAAGCGCACTTTGTCCCTGCCCTTGCGAACCCGTTTGATTCAAAGTTGCGCTTTCTTCAGCCGTGCTGGCCTTAAAAAGATTCTGTCTCTCCTTGCATCTTCTGTGCTTTGTTTTAAGGACTTCCTGTGCAACTTCCGCTCCCAATTCCCATGTTTGGGTCGAACACAGGATGTATTCCACGAGCTCTTTTATACCATTTCGCGGGGGGTCCTGTACTTCGGGATAGGTAAGTCCCGCTCTGGACCATCTCTCACGAATCTTTCTAATTGCTATGGTTCTGGCCTCTTCCCATGCCTGGCACCTGAGGAGTGTGTGTTGTAGGGTGTCTTCCACGGCTTCGTTGCAAAAAAGGCATGTTTCTGATGGGGCCTTCCCTATTCGGTAAAGGTATGACTGGAAGTTGCCATGTCCCGTGAGAACCTGCGTTAGGTAGAAGGTTAAGTCCCCTCCCGGCCTTGCTATCCACGCCCGTATGTTTGGGAGCAGTTTGCTTAGACTCTTTCCGGGGGCACCAAAGGGAATTGCGTCCCACTCTGCTTGCCAGTCTTCTATAGTGGCGTTTCTCTCTCTTTCTTTGTCGCTCTCTGTGGGTGTGCCAATATCCCACAGGCGCTGTCTTTCGGACGCCTTAAGGTCCCAGGGGATTTCTTCGGCAAGCAGCAGAGCTGCGTTGGTGCTGACCCTTCTGTAGCCTTGTATTACCCTAAGGGCTGCAATCCGCTGTGTTTTGCGCAGGATCAACTTGGCTTTTTTTGACTTAAGAGTCGCCCTGGCCCAAACGGCAGCCCCGAAGAGCGCGATTGACTTCGCTGCCGTTATCAGTAGTTTCCTTATACGAGCCCGCGGTCTATGTATCTTCGGAAGTATCCTGGCAATAGCGTTTGCCGTCTTTGATGTTTTTTCCGTAGCCTTTTTGATCTGACATAAGCCGGTCATGGACGTGTCCAACGTGATCCCAAGGTAGCGGGCCTTATTCACGAATCTGATTGGTTGTCCCGGTACCTGTAACGGTCCAACTCTCTTTTTGCCCGTTAAGAGAAAGATTTCACTTTCTTCTGGGGCGAGTGCCAGTCCCGCGGCCTTCATCCACTCCGCTGTCGAGTGCAATGCTTTGTTTGTATTTAGCTCGAGCTTATCCTCCGTTTTAGCCTGTGCTACGACCGCTAAGTCATCAGCGTAAGCAATCATTTCTATTCCCGGGGGTAGGCCGGTTTGCCGCAGAACGTCGTCATATGAGAGGTTCCACAACAGTGGGCCGAGGATTGATCCCTGTGGTACTCCGGCTGTCATCGAAAAAACTACGTTGCCGTTTGAAACTAACCTCTCCTTGAGGTATCCAGAAATTACCTTAACTAGGTACGGCGGAATTTTTTTGCGAACAAGCGTGTCCAGTATGGTCTTCCATGGTAGGCTGTTAAAGGCATTCCTCACATCCAGAAGGTTGACCATGATTACCTGTCTTGTACAGATGGTGGATTCACGCACCTGTTCAGCTCTACTGAGAGGGCCGTACTGTGTTTACAGAAGCCAACTTGCGCCGGCGATAAGAGTCCGCACTCCTCCGCAAACAGCCTTTCTTCGATAATGGCTTCGTAGCCCTTGGTTAGGGCGTTTAGTAAACGGATTCGCCGGTATCCTCCATTCGCTTTGGGGATAAGGACCACTTCTGCTTGTTTCCATGTTGGTGGAAGCTCTCCTATTCTCATCGCGTAGGTAAGAGATTCCGCAACTGCAGCTGGGTGCTCTTTAAACAGGATTTTGACAGCAGCTGGAGGGACGCCGTCAGGGCCGGGGGCTTTTCCCGTCTTGACCTTGTCAGCCGCTAAGCGAACCTCGAGAGGCTGGATTACCAGAAATTCGTCTTCTGTTACCTGGGGTGTATTTTCGTAAGCAGCTCTCTCGAATATGTTGTGAGTCGAGAAAAGCTTAGTTAGAATATCTACTGTTTCCTGTTTGTCGAGGGCTTCCGTGACAGCGGTTTTCTTCTTACCGCGTACAATTCAGTATGGTCTTCTTGGACCTGTTCTTGGAGCTCTTGCAAGCACTTGGTTTTGCTGTCAGCAATGGCGCTCTTGAGAACTATTCTGCATTTCCAGTATCTATTCAGTGCCTGCATACGCTCTTCGTTGTCTCGGTGAGTCTGCTTTAGTGCTCTTCTGGCTTTGTTGCATTCTTTGCGCTTTTTGGCTATGTCCTGTGTCCACCAGTGCTTCGGCGGTTTTCCTGGCCGTCTTAGGTGCATCCTCACGGTGACAGCTTTGCGCACGCCTCCTCGAGGATGGCCTGAAGCTGCACCGGGGTCTTGGGAAAATGGGATTGCGTCATTTTGTTTGCTAGTACTTTCTTAAACTTTTCTTCATCCGAAATTTTGCATTTCTTTCTCTGTTGTTGAGGCGGTGGAGTCGTTCGGAGATTTAGTCGAGTCTCCACACAGAGATGATCGCTAAGGTTTTCTTTCTCCACAAGTACCGTCCAGCTATGTACGATTCGTAATTGCGGCGCCGGAAGGTCGCTTCCTTACCGTTGTTAAGAACGTTTAAGTCGTTTGCCGCTGCCCACTCTAAAAGAGTTCTGCCCCGCTTGTCTGTTCGCGGGGAGTCCCATATCTCCGCTGCCGAGTTAAAATCTCTGGAGATTAACAAACCTGTTCCAGGCTTCAGGTTTAGAATCGACGTCGTGAGATTGTCCAGGAGTTGTTCAAACTCCTCGTGTGGACAGTTGGGGCTTACATAGCAGGAGTATATTCTCCCTACGTCTTTTACGTCGATCCAGCAAAAACCTGGTCCGCTACCCTTGTTTTGTATTTTTACGGTATGATTGATCATACGTGCAGTGTCGTATGCGGAGTCAGACACCCAGTGTTTAGCTCTTTTTGCTAGCTTTTTGTTTGGTTCGCTAAGAGCGACTACGTCTGTCTTTCTCCAACTTCTTGACTTAGATTATGCTTATTTTGTTATGCATTATAAAAGTGTTTGAGGTTCCCTCTGGGTCAGTCTTTTTGCCGCACCTCTAGGTCCCTGTATCTTCCAATCGAAGCGTCCTTTTGCGATGTTTGCTTCGGAGTGTTGTTGCGCCAGGATCTCTCCAGACTCAAGGTTTTCGGCCGTAATTTTTGTCTTGTGTTTGCTGGTCTGCCTTTCTTCCCTCCGCTCCTCCAGTTTTGTCCGCAGGAGATTGAGATATAAGGGGCATGCGGTCGTGCGAGCTTTGTGTCCTTTCTCTCCGCAGATGTAACAGCTGAAGGTTTCTTTTTACAGTCACTAGAAAAATAGCCCTCCATCCCGCATCTGAAGCATTTCTGTGTCACGACATTCTTGTTTTTGCATTCTTTGGCTGCGTGTCCTAGTTCCTGACACGTATAGCATGTAGAGAGAGTGATCCACTCCTCAGCCCTGCAGCCGGTGCCTCCGACACTTAAATTCTTCCTGTTCAAGAGCTAGCATGCCCTGTCTTTTGGTAAGGTGACGAGGCACTGCCAGCCGGCCCGGCTCTTGGTTGGCCTGGGAGCTTCTGTTCATATGTAGGAAGCTTCGTGGATCCTAAGTATTTCCCGCAACTCTTTTTCAATCTTATCTGACGTTAAAAACGGGTCGATGCCCCGCAAAACGACAGTCATGGTAGGGCCAGTACATCGTCTGGTGTCTATTTCTCCCCCTGTTCCCTGCCGCAGCACGTCAGCAAACGTTGCACCACTTCCTAGTTTTTCCTTCACAACTCTCATGATAGTATCGCCATCTTTACCTGTGGTGACTATTTGTATTTTCACCCCTGCCTCTGGCTTGTGGACAAAGGGGCGTAGTTTTTCAATCATGTCTAGTGAGGAGCACCCCTCAGTCGCCTTTATGCGGATGGATATTCTTTCGTTCTGCATCTCTGGTGGAGTCAAAATGCCGCGTTGCGCACGGCGAAAGCCGTCTTTTGTGATGTTAGCCTTACATCCCGTTTTTCTGCAGCATGCTTATATTGCGCTTTTATTTGTATCTCCTTCCCATTCTGGAGAAATGTACAGGGCCAAGGGGCTTTAAGTTTGAAGAATATACCCATTTTCTAGTGTTTGAGAGAGCGTCTAAAAACTTTTCTACTGTATCGTTGGGGTCAACCACTCCAATTACCAATGTGCTCGACGAAGTTGCAGGGCCAACCGCGGGTTCTTCGTCTTCTGGATTGTCTTCGGCTTCGGCACGATCCACTTCAAGCTGTGCACAGTTTTTTAGAACTGCAACTCTGCCAGCCCGCAGGCTGGAGCTTCTTTCGGCTAGCGGAAATTGCTCGGCCATTTTCTTTAGCATTGCTTTGGTTTTCTCTGATCCTTTGGTGACTAGCATTACTCTGGTGTCCTTTTGGGTCGTTATGCTGTCCAAGGAAAAACGTGTGTTTTTGAACACAGGCTGTGGCCATTCTTCTTTGATAAGTTCGATGAGGTCTGCCAGTGTTTCAGTTTCGGCAATCTGGTATTTAATGCACTTTGCCTTATCTAGGGCGTGTTCTAGTTTCTTCTGGCAGTCTTTGCATCGTAGTTCGCCCGCTTTAGGGGTGTCTGACACGGGTCTCCTGGAGGGCCATTTTAATTGTTTCTCGTTCAGGAGTTTTAATTCCTTTGCTAGAGTTTCTGCCTTGGCCTTCCAATTGTCTTCTAGATGTTCCAGCTCCTGAAGAAGTGCGGATGCAACCTGCTCTATTTTTTTAGAGGTTTGTATCTTTTCTGTTAAACTTCTATTATCTATCTCCATCTGACTAATTCTTGCTTTCTTGTTCTTCCCAGTCTGCCTTGTGTTTGATTGTCACTTCCCACACCACTTTGTCTAGGCCGATGGCCGCTTCGATGGCCGCTTTTATGTCCACTTGAGTTGTTTTGTGTTTTTCCTTTAAGCTTTTGAGATGTTGAACCACTGCCTTGAGATCGACAAGTGCTTCCTCGTCGTAATCGGCAAGCTCTGTGTTCTTACAGGTTTTTCTTGCAGCCTTGGTCTTGTGACACGTGTGACGTGTGCCGCTCTTTCTTGAACTCGGATCTTCGGGGGAGGTTGCTAAGGCGGCAGGCCTTTTTTTCTGGGCACTTGTCCTTGAAGTATGGCTGCCAGATTGATCTCCGCAGCATACGCTGTCATTGTCTTCCTTTTCCATGTCGTTGGCCGTTTCACGGTCCCTTTCGACTTCAGCATCGGTCTCGTCATCTTCTTTGTCCTCCCCGTCGGAGACATACACGTCTGACGTTATGCGCGCTCGAGAGCCCAATATAGCCTGCAGGGCAGTCCTGTCCTTGGCTGACTCTGCTTAGGCGGGGGCTTACTCGCCCCCTTGAACGGATCCATTGTTTGTTCATTTTTTTTGCTTTTATTTTATTTTTCTCCTTTTCTTGATTTTTTTTCCGTTCCCTCTTTCAATTTGTTTTGTTCTTTTTCTTGTTTCCCTTTTTTGTATTATATATATATTTTAATGATTATAATATGAACATAGGTTTTATGTACATGTATATACATATATATGAATATATGGGTTTGCTTGTATGCTCACTCGGCAAGAATTTCGAAAGAAAATATATATATATATATATAAATATGTGTAGGTTTGTATGATCTTTCAAAAAAAAGGACTCCCGGTTCTGGCTTTGAACCCGGGACCACTCGCCCGCTTGATAGACAGTGGCGCTCGGCTACGCCCTCTGTGTAAAGTCGAAAACACTAAGTCGAGTCATTGGCTAACCCCAGTTGATGTTAACAGTGGTGATGACCGAGATGACAACGGCAAAAACAGCACATATTGACAATACTGGAGTAATAGAGACGACATATCACTGTCAGTTGTTGGAACAATACAGAACTGTCTGCCAGCTAACGTAATAATGCAACACACGCATCCACTTGTATAAACAAGTTTGTAGTGATAAGCTGTGAATGCCTCTAACAGCTGTTTCTCACGCAACTTGTCTAAGGTCAGTCGAAAGAACGTTGAGTAATGTTTTTCACATAAATTAGTCACTTCCAACAGCACGTTAGTTAGACAAAGATGCACCTGGACAAGACGCGCCGAGCTGACACAGAAGAACTGGCAGACGGAAGCTCCGTACTAGGATATGTTTGCACTGTTCAAAGTAATTGGTAGTTAAACAATGTTTTATTTGTTTATTTCATTATATATATATATATATATATATATATATATATATATATATATATATATATATATATATATATATATATATATATATATATATATATATACATATACATATATATACAGGTAGTTCAATAAGTTCTTAGAATGAGCTTTTTAGAATTCGAATTTTGGCACGCTTTCACCGCTAATAGGAACTGCAACTTTTCGACTGCTAGCACTCAATATAATATAGTGATTGGCCGTTGCGATTTCGTTTGATAGCTTTTCCCGTGCAACGTATCGGCGTGATTTTTAAAAATGGAGAAAAAAGAGTTTCGAGTGGTTATCAAGCATTTTTATTTCAAAGGTTGGAATGCGACCCAAGTAAAAATTGAGTTAGACGAGACGTACAGTGACTCTGCGCCATGTTTTGCCACTGTTTCCAACTGGATTAATGTGTTAAAAAGAGGTCGCAGGAGCACCGAGGATGAACTACGTCCAGGAGGCCAAAAAACGGCAACTGATGAGGAAAACGTAGAGAAAGTGCGAAAAATTATTGGCACAGATAAGCGAATGAACATTAAGGAAATAGCGGAGGCATTAGGGATTAGTTTAGGCAGTGTGCATTTTATCCTACACGAAAACTTGAAGATGAAAGAGCTTAGAGCAAAATGGCTGCCGCATTTGCTCAACCAAGGCCAAAAAGACGCGCCTGTTTTGGCTTTACAGCGAAATTTGGCCAAGATGTCGAACAATCTGTCGGATTTTTGGTGCAGATTCATGACCGTCGATGAAAGCCGGGTTCATCACTACACTCCCGAGACCCAAGAAGCATCTTGCCAATGGTGTGCACCTGATGAAGGACCTCCGAAGAGGGTGCGGACAACGGCATTGACCGGAAAGGTGATGGCTACAGTTTTTTAAGACCAACGTAGAATAATGCTGGTCGACTACCTTGAGAGCTGTAAAACGATCACAGGAGAATATTATGCAAGACTGTTGGACTGCCGTTAGCAAGAACTCATCGTGAAACGGCCCGCTTTGCAGAAGAAGGTTGTCCCGTTTCACCAGGGCAATGCTCCTGCACACAAGTCCCGGCAAGCATCGGCAAAACTGGCCCAACTGAGGTTCGAACTTATTGAACAACCCTCCTATTCTCCAGACCTGGCCCCCTCTGATTATTTCCTCTTCGGACATTTGAAGAATAGTCTCGGTGGAAAGCGTTTTTCCAGCAATGAAGAGGTTAAGGCTGCTGTCAATGCCTATTTTCAGTCTAACGATGCGGAATTCTACTCAAGAGGTATGAAAGCTCTGAAATCTCGGTGGGAAAAGTGTATTGAGCTTCTCGGGGAGTATATCGAATAAGTAAAATTTAAAAACATGATTTGGAAAATTCTCGGTTTTCATTCTAAGAACTTATTGAACTACCTGTATATATACTCGTATATATATATATAACCGTAACCGACTCTTTAGCCCCCTCAATGGTCGGTACGGGCGCAGCCCGCCCTGGACACGCGGTAGTCCTAGCGGAAGCAGCCAAGTGCAGAAATTTCAAGCATCGGTTATCCACACTTGTTCTCACCGCTTGCATTCGAGACATTGGGGGGGCCTGGGTCGCTCACGACGAAACTGCTCAAGGATGTCGGGAAAAGATTGGCGCTCGCTACAGGAGACAAGAGGGCGGGCGAGTATTTACTGCAACGTCTGTCATTAAATGTTCAGAGGGGGAATGCCGCTTCGGTGAGAGGTACCCTGGCTAGGTGGACCAGCCCAAGCCTGGACCTAGTGTCTTGAGTTATGCCCCAGCGGGCTGTGCACACGTTCTTACATCACAAATGTATATTTTGCTACACTTGAATGAATGATATATATATATATATAACATATGTATATATATATATATATATATATATATATATATATATATAAAACGTACAACTGTAATGTGCGAACATATTGAACTGGTTTTAGGATCTTCTCATCATTCCATACTAATAATTATTAATATAATTATACTTTGGGGTAACCAGTTTTCTCCGGGCGAACCTGTGACTACACGGTATGTAACCCTGAATTAGTCCAATTTAATAATATCCTTATTAGAAGCTGCATTTCCCCGTTTTATATCGAGTAACAGCCTCTGACACAGAAGCTTTAATAAGCTCTCGCGTCAAAAGATTACGACTTTTGTCTGCACGCTGTATTTTTTTTTTTGTAAAAGAACTGGGTCACCCATAGTCTTAACTGGAAATGGACAAAGCTCTTGTAGGTAGCTGATTCCAGAGGATTTTATTGTTTGTTAGCCTCTGCTATTGCGAGAGGAACTATAACTCTATTTCCAACACATTTTTCCCGCAATGCGCGCGAGTTATATGTACTGTGGGCATTCTCCTCGCAAATAGAAAGTTGGTCAGACGTGTAAACTCCCAATAGTAACATTCCCTGGGCCCGTTTAGTCATGGGAGGCAAGGCATATGATATAGATTATATGGTAATAATTTATATTGTTATAATGTCATGACCCATTCGAAGGATGTTAAGGTTTACTGCTCACGGATAGGTGTCCGCGTGTTGATTTCGGACCCACTGGTTATCGCCCCGAGTCAAGTCAAGCAAAGGTGTCAGGTGGGATGCCTGTTGCCTTTACTTAATAGACACAATGCCAAGAGATTCCGCACACAAAGCAGGTCTCCCTGCGCAAGCAGATGGGACCACGTTTGCGGAACTTCATGCTCCAGGGATGCACAATGCAGTTGTACACATGGTCACCGCGGCAGGGAAGCTCCCCGGCAAGCGTGGGTCGGCAGTGTAGAGCTCCAGGCCACTAAAAACCAGTCGTGTCCCCGTCTCATGATTGGGCCTTGCTTGCGCACCATAATAAATAGTGGAAAGGAGAGTCTAATACTCTTTGCAAGTGTGTTCCTCTGGAGTCTCGGGGATGGAGGGTGCCTTAGGAGTTGGCTCTTGTTTTTTTGTATGTCCCTCATTCTATTGCAGATGTAAAGTATGTTAAAAGCCTTCGTGTAAAGGAGTAGAGATGCGTGCTCCTCCGTTCATACTGGGCATTTTGGAACAGTGTGTTCTGAGATATCCTTGCGGTAGTGGATGCAAATTATCGTAGCCTGTCGGGGCCTAAGTGATGGTTCACCTCGCGGCTAAATCAGGCAGTATTTGGTATTTGGGATTAGGTTGCGAAACTGGCGCCTGGAGCACATTCTTACAACACGTTTCACTCCGCCTTCCAGAAGTATGCCGCGATTACCCTGCAGGCTCCGACCCTTTGAGCGCGACGCAACGGCAAACTTCAGCGAGTTGGTGACCCAGGCCAGACCCCCGTACAGCCGTCCGAATTGCTGTGGCCCCTAGGTTTTAGACATATGCCTTGCAAATTGGTTTGCTGTCCTGATTGTCTTTTCGGTCGCCCGCAGCACGTTTTCAGGATCACGGCCACCCTATCTAGGGTGACCCCGAGATACCTCGCCTTGTTAACAAGTGCGATTTCCTGGTTTCCTAAGTAGAGGGCGGGGCAGTTGTTCTACCCCACCAAAACTATCGCTTACCTAAAAGAGAACCCTCTTTCTGTAGAGAATCTCCACGATGACTTTTCATTATGTTAGGTGTTAAAGGCATTTCTGACGTCAAGTATGATGGCGAAGCAGAGGTTTCGTCTTCTGGGCCTACAGTTTGATCCACAGCGCCAATAGTTGAGTCGCCAAAGCATGCTGATCGTCTTACAAAATTACCTAAGGGAGATCCTCATTTACCCCCCTAGAGCCTGCAGGTAGGGAGCGGGGTCGAAGTATGGGTATTGGAGGGGATTTGCTTCTATTGCTTACCCCTTTTGGCGTTTTCCTTACCCTGCGTTTGAATTGGGGAAACCTCTAACAATCTTGTATGGGCGGTCCGAGGGGTCGACCTCCAGCTCTCTAAAAAGGGCCCCTTTCACTCTTCCCTAGTTACGTGAAATTCGATCATAAAGTGGTTGCTAGACGATTCCTTGTTCTGTACCTTCCAGTTTAAAATCGTGTGTGCCTCCACCCGGCCCGTGATAGTCAGATCGATGCATAGGGTGGCCCCGGCTCAGCCAAAAGTAGGCATACCTCTGCGAATAATGACAAGGTCAAGGCAGCCAGCCAGTCGAGGTGTGGGAGTCCCCTGCTTGTCGTCTCCGGAATGACCTATGGATTTCAATGTTTGTGGAGTGCTGGTAGACCTCGATGCCCAATTAAACGTGCTGTCTAGAACGGGGTGACTTGCTCGCCGACGCATTAAAAGCAATGATAGACCGACGACTTTAATTTAAAGGTGTTGCAATTCGTGAACAGGGAAAGGCCTGTGACCAGGTTCTAACTGCTAACAATTCAAGGTTTTGATAACTACGGAAGAGATCCGGGACGAAAATGGTATAAGGACAATAATATTTCAGTTAACATTTGGACTTCCATGATATACCTGTCACCCCTTACTATCAGATAAAGTCTTAGCAAAAGATACAATTGCAGATTCCTCCGTCGTGACCGCGCCCGGTGCATCCAATCCCTTCAATAAGATCGGGTGCATTATCTATTCGCATCACCAGTTAGCCTCAGATTTAGTACAACCACTAACATGGTTAAGTACGTTAAATGGCTTTGACGATTTGAAGAGGTTATCGCCTCTAAGTAAGTGCATTAACTCTGTGGCTGAAAAAACATAACGTTTGATGAAACAAGCCGCAGTAAAAGGTAACCGACTCCAATCGATCCTGCCCCAGACTAGTTAATTTTCGTGTTTGAGAACAAGTGCGACCTAAAGCTGGCGAATCTCTTAGATTGCATAATTCTGTAGTGTATTGTAGTGATAGTTCCACCTGCAATTAAGCGATACATTTATAGTTATAACTGCTATTGTTACAGCTATAAATTCAAGAAAAGGAGATCGCGCATTAGTTCACTTTACTGTGTATCTGTACATATACTGCTTGTATTTAAAGCTGTAACTGCCTTTATTACAGCTATAAATACAAGAAAAGGAGATCGCGCATTAGTTCACTTTACTGTGTATCTGTACATGCTACTGCTGCCTTATTTATCTAGTACCTATGAATTCAATACACTTACGCCGAAAACCATATTAGTTTTAGATTCAACAACGAAAGCATGAACATCACTCACATCTTGCTAGATATTATATAAACAATATTGTAAACAAGTAGTTGAAACAGATTTAAAATATCTACGTGTGGGGGATTCGAGTAAACAACATAGTGCTCTTCGGCATTTGAGCATCATGCCGCTTTAGCTTTTTCAACCAAACGTCTAAGCGGGTCCCGGTATGAAGCAAAAAAGAGCCCCTGAAAAAGGAAGGCTGTTAGGTGAAATAGTATCCGAATCGAGATATTGCTACCAAAGCAGCAATATCCAATAGTTCTAGGAGAAAAAATTCATATAATTAGTTACAATTTAATCTCGTCTAACCGTGACCGTCAATAGTGGAGATATAGCAAAGGAGATAATTAAAAGCCGTTATGGCAAACGTTACGGTAAAGATAGTGTGGAAGAGGTGGCAGAACGGACAATGCCTGATGAGTATCGAAAAATGCTCGCTTGGGAGAGAGAATAGCCACAACAAAGGCCTGGCGTATGAATACTCAATCGAAATATTCTGCCACGTGTGGATTAATAGAACCTACGATTTTCTTTGTCGACTACGACGACCTAAGGAAAATCATGTATGCCAAGGGCAGGCGGCAGGCAGTGCTAAGCCGAGGGCACGGGAGGGAGGTAGGGAGGGAGGGAAAGAAAATGGTCTGTGATTAGAAGCAAACAATAGTGGGCAACAATAGAGCGATGACAGGCGCGCCTTTGTCACTCCGCTCGCTCAAGCGAGAACAAGAGGACAAGAAGTACTAAATAGAGAAGGAAAAAGGGTCGGCCGTGACCGAGGATCATGGCAAAGGACACTTTCTCGGCCGTCTACTGATCGCGTTAACAGTCGACTGTCAAGCGGGCCGAGCGCTGCCAAACGCGAAGCATGCCGTCTCGATCCAAGCTTCTCTACTTGAGAGTCACTACTACTACTACTACTACTACTCACGCGCATTACTCTTATTTTGGTGCTGCGTAACCGTTGTGTCGCTATTTGCACGGAGGGAGTCGGTGCTTGGTTTAGATGGGCGTAGCTCCTGTATTAGCTTTCGGCAATTCGAACACACCCCCATGCGGACTTGCGATATAGTGACAGCAAAGCTAGGCAAAGAGAGGCATCCCGGATGGCTTTGTCCTTCAACAAAACAGCATACAAATCAATAGGAAAAAAAGCATTTAAAAAATCACCTAGTATTGACAAATTTGATAACTCGATGATACGGTCAAAAAGCAATTAATCGAACGATTGGCTATCTCTACGAAATCGAATTGGCTGTAGAACTCGACTCAACGCCATATATATTCGTTTGCATAAATATATATAAATATATATATATATATATATATATATATAAATATATATATATATATATATATATGCAAACGAATATATATGGCGTTGAGTCGAGTTCTACAGCCAATTCGATTTCGTAGAGATAGCCAATCGTTCGATTAATTGCTTTTTGACCGTATCATCGAGTTGTGCATATATGTATGTATGTATGTATATTTATATATATTTATATATATATAAATATTATATATATATATATATATATATATATATATATATATATATATATATATTTATATATATATAAATATATATAATATATATATATATATATATATATATATATATATATATATATATATATATATATATATACATACATACATATATGCACAACTTGCTGCAGCCGCGGAGCTAGATAGGCTCACGTAAATCGTCATACACACAAACAAGCCGTGCTTGTTTACATTACTCGTTTTCCTACTTGTCACTTCTCAATCGTATAAACTTACCACCGCTGATGTGAATCGATATCGACTTGCTAAAGCTAGACAACACGTGCAGTGGCGTAACTGGACATCCTAGCAATGTACGGCAAGAAGTCACGTTGTCGCAGCGAGTGTTGACATCCCTTTTTCTAAATCTAGGTGACCGCCCATAATTGGGCGGTTTGTTTTTCGTTGTAGTTTATGTTTTTGTTCATACTGGATATGAAAATCTATGTAGATAGAATCAATATTCTAAGCAGCCTTTAAAAGCGGAGATACATCTGTGCTGGCCCCTTACTGTAGCGCTGACGATTAGTTAGTAGTGTCAGCGTCCACCACGAGCCACAAAGAACTCGAATAGTTTGCCTCGTAGGTTTAGATGCATCGACTAAAGAGAGTACCCTCATCTGACCAGGTAATCCACGTTCTCTCAAAGAACCGTCACGGATGTTTAACTCACGCGATGATACGATATTTGTACCATCACCATTACCATTACCACATGTTGTTTATCGGCCAGCAGCGAGTACAACAACTTGTGATCATCACCATCAGTGTTATCTTAGCATAGACTACTTAATATCAGCCAGCCAGCAGAACAATCAAGAACAAACTGTGGCAGGCTGCGCTGTTCTGGCAAGTGAAGTTCGAGTGCGAGCCGACAGTGCAAATATCAGCAACACAACGGGGACGATCCCAGCATGGCGCATTTAGTGCGAGCCAGCCGCGAAGTCCCGTTATCCAAAGGAGAACGCGGACCGTTCACACACACACACACACATACGTAAACCGCGCCTTGGTGTAAACACTATTCTGTCGGGCATCCGTCGGCAGACTATGAATCATCAGAAGAAGCATTGCTCGCATAGTCAGGGTCGAGACGCTCATGACGACGCGACAGCAGCGGCGGCGGCGGCGACGACAACGACGACGAAGCCGCCCTAACCCTAACCCTACGCAGACTACGACGTTGCTGTCTGTTGTTGCGTTGTTGGCAGCAGCAGCGGCAGCAGTAGGTAGCAAAAGACAAATCGAGCTCACCTACATCTAAGCAGCCGTGCCATCCATTGTAGGCGTACCTTCGTATGCGTGTGTTTACCGAGCGGAGCGTGTAAGAACCGCTGAACGGTGGACAACAGAGGATGTTTGACCTTAGGAAACGTAGGGGAGTAATCATATCGGCCCTGGTAGGAACAGTGTTATACAGTTATGGCGTTTATTAATCTTGATACTAGACACGCTGTCAATTTAGAGGTGGACAAGACCCAGCACATAGTACAAGCTTCTTTTTTTTAGCATTGTTCCTAGGTTCCTCTGTCTGGTCATTTATTGACACTCCAAAGTTCACCTTGATAAGCTGAGAAAAGCAGCTGTATTAATGTAAAGCCAAGATAGACGTAGAATGTATGAACTTCATATAATATATATATATATGTATATATATATATATATATATATATATATATAGAGAGAGAGAGAGAGAGAGAGAGAGAGAGAGAAGTGGCATTGCCATACGGATATCCGTCAGCTGACTAACATATAAAAACTAGACACACGCACTGAAATTATACCACAAACACCGCAATTTTACCACAGATGTGCCGGTCATGTAAGTTGGAGAATCACCAGGCTTTTTGGGAGTTTAGGAGCCCCACTAAACAGAACATTTGATGCGAATCAAGTATTTTGGTTTCTATTAAAAAATGTATGTAAGCGGTGGCAAAGCCCGGAGGCCATTTGTATGCAGTCTTTATAGACTGCGCCAAGGCTTTCGACAAAGCACCTCGAGATCTCCTGGTGAAGTCATTCCGATACTCAGGGGTTGGTGGCTCTCTTCTGAGCGTAATTTCCAGCTTCTTTGATGAGGACACCTTACTGGTACAAGGTGAGCAGGAAGTGTTGCAGGTAAGGCAAAATGTGGGAACCCCGCAAGACGACTCATTGAGCTGCCTCTCCTTCACTCTCCTGCTTGCCGACTTTGTTTGAAAGGTGTTTCACAATGTACCTGAAGCGAGTACTTTGCCTGTCAATGCGGGCAAGGAGCCGCTTTATGTAGCTAATGTCAGGCTGTGCACCGGATGTTGAGATAATTCGATTGAGGTTAAAGACGCCGCGTACAGTACCATTCGAGAGCTTTATCTCGGAATGGGAAAATAAAGTTGAACAAGTCCGACGAGAGGTCGGAGACCTGGAAATTTTCAGGGCCTCTCACCTCTAGTCTGGTCTTGCATGTGACAATCTATCAAAATAAGAAGAAAAACGTGGTTTGCGTTAAATGCTATATGCGTTTGTTGAGGGCGAAATAGTATTTACCGAGTACATCTAACGCGGCAGTAAGTGCCAATATTGTGTGAAATTTCACAACTTAGTAAACACACACATTTGTGAGTGTGACTATATAAGTGTCGCCACGCGTGCCGCATATAGCTATATATAGTGTGCACGTACATCTATGTAAAAGGGATGCACGTATACGCAGGTTGATGCATATGTAAGCATAATTGCCTTTGCAATACCATGCGTACTAAATTATGACTCACACTTACGTCTAATGTAAGAACGTGTCATTAGTGGATCAATGTAAAAAGGAATTTTTATTGCTAAATATTGTTTTTATCGAATATATATATATATATATATATATATATATATATATATATATATATATATATATATATATATATATATATATAGGGTGTTGCAGGAATATTTGAAGCGCGATATACAGAATTGTAGAGCTCGTTAAAGCAAATATTTTTTCCAATGGAACATGGTCTCTGAGAAGTCTTGTTTCGGAGTGAGAGCGAAATTACTACAATTTGTGACACTAGTGTCTTTGTCCGACATAGGAGCACAAAATGTGCTGTTGCGAGACAACCAGAAACTAAGCACACCATCGTGTTCGTGATAAAATTCTGCTCCATCTGAAGAATAGGCAAGGCCGGTCAGAAGGCGCGACATGGTCGCTTAGAAGAGAATTCGCCAAAAATAAAGTTATTTATTAGCGATATTCAGCCAATGCGCAATTCATGGCGATCATTTTGGTACCAAACATATGTTCATGCGAGCTGTGGTCGCGGAGTAATTACGATTTTTCGGAGGGCATGTCGAAGATTGAGTGCATGCATAAATTACCTACTCAGATAAATCGATCGGCCCGCTCCGGCCAATCCGCCGATTCTCGAAGCTCTCGTTGAGCTAGTCGCGTACCGCAGTGATGGAGTGCGATGGCGCCACATGTTAACTGCATCGATGTATCTTCGCCACCGCCTCTATCGCGCTCTAACCACAACATCTGTATCATCATCACCATTATCAGGCATCCACACGCGGCGCACAGCTGTCATAAACATCGAAGACCACCTACGCTACCATGCGCGCCTCAAACAACCAATCCGCAAAGAGGTGGAACTTTCGAGTCTCTGGAGTGAATAAATAGACCGAGAGAGGACGGGTCCAATGCCATCTTCTTTGCGATTTGGCTACGTGCAAGACGTATCCCTGTATACTGTCCTTTTTGTTGAAATCGTTATTGTTACTGTATCATGATGGCCCGGTACACAATTAGAGAGAAAGTTGACATCTCTCACATTTATGTTGCAGCACGGTGTAACGCATACGAAGCGCGACGGCTATACCAGATGCGTTGCCCGGATAGACACTTACCAAGTACTAACACGTTTGTGAACATACATCGTCACGTACGTAAAACTGGATCATGCCATGGCCGTCACTACGACGCGGGTGGACCGAGGACAGCAAGAACACCAGCTATGGAAGAGCGCATCCTTCAGACAGTAGCCGATCATCCTTCAGCAAGCACGAGGGAAGTGGCCCGAAACGTTGGTGCAAGTTACAGTACCGTCCACAGGGTACTAAGAATCGAACGACTACAACCGTATAGATCGCAGCAAGTTCAAGCTTTGCAAAATCCAGACAAAAACAACGGGTTGAGTACTGTTGCTGGTTTCTGGAACAAGCGGAATCTAATGCGGAGTTCCCTGAGCTTGTGCTTTTCACCGATGAAGCTCACTTTACACAAAGCGGTGTGTTTAATGGGCACAACACCCATTGTTGGGCAAGGGAGAACCCGCATACTTCCTAACAGGTTGGATGGAGAAGCATACCTCACATTTCTGAGTGAAACATTACCAGGACTGTTGGAAGGCGTTCCAGAAGGTGTTCGCGAGAGTATGTGGTTCCAGCACGACGGAGCGCCACCGCACACCACCGCTCCCGCGCACGATTACCTCAACGAGACCTTCGAGGATCGGTGGATTGGCCGGGGCGGGCCGATCGCTTGGCCACCGCGATCGCCTGATTTAACAAGTCTCGATTTTTTTCTTTGGGGCTACCTAAAAATCTAGTCTACAGGACTCCCGTGGAATCATGTAAGGAGCTGGTCACCAGAATAAACCTCGCTGCTGATGCTGTTTCGAGCAACGGCTGGCATATTTCAACAAGTCCAACAAAATCTCTGCAGGCGCTACCGAAAGTGTATAGAGGCTGGCGGAGACACGTTCGAGCAGTTACTGTAAGATAATAAATAGTGGTGTGTTTTTTCTAGAGCTATGACGAGTGGTTTATCTGAGTAGGTAATTTATGCATGCACTCAATCTTCGAAATGCCCTCCGAAAACTCGTAATTACTCAGCTCGCATGGACATATGTTTGCTACCAAAATGATCGCCATGAATTGCGCATTTGCCGAATATGTCCGTTTTGAGCGCTGTGAGTGGTTGTAGGGTTATGATTCTAACGTATTTGGCGTGAACGCTAATAAAAAACTTTATTTTTGGCGAATTCTCTTCTAAGCGACCATGTCGCGTCTTCTGACCGGCCTTGCATATTCTTCAGATGGAGCAGAATTTTATCACGAACACGATGGTGTGGTGGCTTAGTTTCTGTCTAGGAAGACTGGTTGTCTCGCAACAGCACATTTTATGCTCCTATGTCGGGCAAAAACACCAGTGTCACAAATTGTAGTAATTTCACTCTCACTCCGAAACAAGACTTCTCAGAGACCATGTTCAATTGGAAAAAATATTTGCTTTAACGAGCTCTACAATTCTGTATATCGCGCTTCAAATATTCCTGCAACACCCTGTATATATATATATATATATATATATATATATCACTGAAGTAATACCAAAAGTATCCCGGTCATGTAGGTTAGGGATTACCAGGCTTTTAGTGGATTTGAGAATCCCACACTACCCAGACCAAAGAGTGTGAGTTATGCAATTTTGTTCCAGGCGCCTGTAAAAAAAATATATATATAAATATATATTTATATAAAAAAAAAATATATATATATAGTTTTAAATTCTTATTTAATTTGCTTACGATTAAATTTATATATGTGCTCGTAAATATGTTTATGTATAAAAGCAACTCACGCGGTCTGCTATAATCCAGGACAGAGATGCAGATGCAAACACTGTAACAGAAAAGACATCAGTATATAGTCAGTGATTGAAAACATGACAAGCCATGAGATTAGAAAAATAACGACAATGGGAAAACAAGGTCAAAGGATGCGAACCTATATACAAATATATTCTGCAAATATAGGAAATGTATATATACGCAGTAGTCAATCTGCATGTATACTATCATATGTACCGGTTTAATTAATAACAACAACTCTAATAATAATAAAAATATAAATGTTTATATATATTATTAACTCACTATTGCTACTCCCTAAAACCTAATTAATAATAATTATGGGAAAGATGGTAATGCATCCTCCCTCTTAGTAAGACAACTGTGAATTGAAACCCGAATGTAAGTCAATGTCTTTGTCACTAAGCGACCTTGCCCGGATATTTGCATTACCATTGGTATTAGACCTTCTTGGATAATATAGAAAAGGAATATATTTGCGTTTGTGTAATATTGAAACTTCCTAGAAAATATGGATGCCATCCAACGGTTTTACTGAAAGCAGAAACGCGACATTTCTTGGTTTATTGAGAGTGTTTTTAGCCCGGCCCGTCTGAAAAAACGCTTATCTAGTGGAGAAGGTGAACACGTTTCTGTACTTAGTTCAGCCTTCCGTTAGCATGATAGTTTATTTAGTAATTCAGTGAATGTGCGACGTTGTTGCATATATATATTAACCAGATTTATTTTTCGTATATTACATTATGTTTTTGGCATTATGTTTATATATATATATATATATATATATATATATTGCGATGATTTATCAATCATTTACAATACATTTGGACACTCGGCAGTGCTCGCCTTAATAAAAATTGTGGTAAAAAGTTGTCACGTGGAGTTAAGAATCAGCTGTCCGTGTCTTTGCTTGATGGCGGTAAGATCGATAAGATTCCTCTTTGTGACGCCGAGTCCCAAGAGCGTACTCGCAGATTCGGAGTCCCATACACCACTCATAGAGATAGTGATGGATCCGAATCTGCGAGTTTTTTGCGGGTCGGGGAGCGCCGCTCTTAGGAACACAACGTCATATTTGGTGATCTTGTCCTGCCGCGTTTTTGCCAGGTCCCTGTTTGGGCCGCAAACCTCGGCATCTTAAACCCAGAGCTCTGTAGGTGTTGTTATTACGAGTAGTAAATATATATATATATATATATATATATATATATATATATATATATATATATAGTTAACACAACTAGTTAATTACTTTGCAGGCGTCATAACCCTTTCTGTGTCCCACTCTGTTTGATCACAATTAGCTAGCGGCTTCATTGTGGAAAGGTTCTACGTTTATGTGTTGTGTGATGACTAGAGAGTATAAATCTCTGTCTGAGCTACACCGTCTCTGCGCTACCTGTGCTATTTCGGCCATCTCTCTGCAGTATATATATATATATATATATAGATACATACTCCTGGCCCTTGCGTGTAAGGAACGGCCGCAGTGCCAGCGTAAATTGGAAAACATAAACAAACATACACAAGGTCTACTCCACATTTTCAACATCGCCGTCATCTCGTTGCTCGATATCATGTTTCAGCCAAGCAAAGCCGAGGGAGAGTCGGTGTGTAGCACAGAGGGAAAGAGGTCACTTGACAAGTTCCAGCCGAGTCTAGGCGCGTTATCAGCAGGACCGGGGGAAGCCTCGTTAAACACTGGACGTGCGGGAGCACTTCACGCAGGTGCTCGACAGTTCAGGAGAGGTAAATTGCAAGATCGGACTGAATTTATCTACCTTTTATTATATTTGATTATTATCTAGATTTTTTTTGGAGATCCGAACATGTGGCGTTCTTATTGCTTTTCTTCGGCCCAACTTAGGGTACTTCATTGCGCCCATTATGAAAAGTTTTTCGTCATACGGCATCGACAGAAACTGCGTAAGCTATTGCTCTTCCTGAGTATTTCCTGTGGTACCCTGAATTCTGCTTGCTACTTCCTTGATGGCCTTGCTCTTTGTTTACGGAGGCTTATAATCTCCACAGGAAATGGAACGAAATAGTACCTATCCGTACGATTAACAAGCATCCGTCGTATTTCCAACCCTGTTCCGCAGAACGGCATTTAAAATATATTGTTAGCGTTGGTTTGATGTATGGTCACCCTCACTTTAAAACTTCCTTCCTTCGCTGACAAGCATACCCTTTTCCCCATGTGAATTTTGGAAACTTGTTACTATAATTATTAATTTTCCTTACAATCTCAGGGGTTTCAATGCTGATATTACTTCTATTTCCTATGTTGTTATCATGGGGTCTAAAGTGCGGGTGTAGTAGGAGTTAAATAATAATAAAGATGTATGGAGACTAGCGTTGATTTAATGTATGGTCTCCCTCACTTTGAGGCCTTCTTTTTTTGCTGGCAAGGATAACTTCTCCCTCGCGGGAACCCTTTGGTCTCCCTTTTGGAACTTAAATACTTCCATTTTAATTATTAGTTTTCATTACAGTCTCACGGAACTCAATAATGATGTTGCGGTCATGATGTCCTTCTCAAGTGCCGGTGTAGTAGAAGTAAGATAAAAATAACACTAAAAAAGTAAAGTTTTCGGGCTGACCCTCAGCCAAGACTTACTCTCCACCGGTCGCGAGGCGCAGGCGGAATGCACCACGCCACCTGACTCGACCATAATAATAACACTAGCGCTCATAAAATTAGTAAGAAAGACTAACATCGCTGTAACAGAAATAACATGTTACGATGACAGCGACATAAGAGTCGGGGTAATGGACGTCAGATGCCGATTCGACGGTAGAGCCTTACAAAACAAATATTTAAATCTTGTGGACCGCCGGCGGTGCTGCGCACGGTTTCTGGTGGCCTCTTTTTAATGAATATATACCCGAACCTGGAGGATATGTGGCGTTTTCATCAATGCAATTCAATCATATATATGGTTTTAAGCAAATATTATATTTGCGCGTATTAAGTTGATATAAATGCAATTACCAGACGTTAATAAGGGTAAGGGAACAACAACCTTTACAAAGATCGGTGGATTACTGAGCTCTACCTATATTTACGCATCCGCCGTTTCGTCATTTCAAACTTCATCATCATTTGTGTGAGTCATCTCGGGAGCACTACGGCTACAGGACGCTCAACTATGGCAATTTTTAAACCGAAATTAACTGATAATAGTAATGCAGTTTCCAAGAACAAGGTAAGCTCGTGCGGCGTTAGCCTAGGCCGTACAT